>JADRCD010081246.1:0-14943 GCA_019843815.1 Montemys delectorum | reverse complement strand
TACTAATAGAGAGGCTGAGATAGGAGAAGCAAGATTTCAAGACCCTTGTGTTGTACACAGTCAGACACTGTTACAAACAAACACGCTGAAAGTGTATATAGATTGCACAATGTTGGACCTCTTTCTCCAATTACCAAATTAGAGATACCATTGGATGACAATCAACAAATTTCTAATTCTTCATGTTTTTTGACTTCAATTGATTAGGATATGTTGGTAATATTAATTTTCATATTAAGAAAAAGTAATTGTTACTTCCTGTTGTTTTTGTTGTAAGAGGTGGAATTAGGTTTGTGTGGATTTGTTGAAAGATTACTTTCTTGCTTCTTGTAGGGTGTAGTTTTGCTCCTTATGTTGATGTTTTCCATCTATTTTCCTTTGTAGGGCTGGATTTGTGGAAAGATATTGTGTAAATTTTGTTTTGTCATGGAATACCTTGTTTTCTCCATCTATGGTAATTGAGAGTTTTGCTGGATATAGTAGCTTGGGCTGGCATTTGTGTTCTTGTAGGGTCTGTATGACATCTGCCCAGGATCTTCTAGCTTTCATAGTCTCTAGTGAGAAGTCTGGTGTAATTCTGATAGGCCTGCCTTTATATGTTACTTGAACTTTTTTCCCTTACTGCTTTTAAAATTCTTTGTTTAGTGCATTTGGTGTTTTTATTATTATGTGTCGTTAGGAATTTCTTTTCTGGTCCATTTGGAGTTCTATAGGCTTCTTGTATGTTCATGGGCATCTCTTTCTTTAGGTTAGGGAAGTTTTCTTCTATAATTTTATTGAAGATATTTGCTGGCCCATTACATTGGCAATCTTCACTCTCTTCTATACCTATTGTCCTTGGGTTTGGTTTTCTCATTCCATCCTGGATTTCCCGGATGTTTTGGGTTAGGAGCTTTTTGCTTTTTGCATTTTCTTTGACTGTTGTGTCAATGTTTTCTATGGTGTCTTCTGCACCTGAGATTCTCTCTTCTATCTCTTGTATTCTGTTGGTGATGCTTGCATCTATGATTCCTGGTTTCTTTCTTAGGTTTTGTATGGCCAGGGTTGTCTCTCTTTTTATTTCTTTATTGTTTCTATTTCCATTTTTAGATTCTGGATGGTTTTGCTCATTTCCTTCACCTGTTTGATTGTGTTTTCCTGAAGATCTTTAAGGGATTTTTGTGTTTCCTCTTGAAAGGCTTCTAGCTGTTTACCTGTATTCTCTTGTATTTCTTTGAGGGTACTATTTATGTCTTTCTTAAAGTCCTGTATCATCACCATGAGAAGTGATTTTATATCTGAATCTTGCTTTTCCGGTGTGATGGTGTGTCCAGGACTTGCTATGGTGGGAGAATTGGGTTCTGATGATGTCAAGTGACCTCTGTTTGTGTTGTTTATTTTTTTATGCTTGCCCCCTGTCATCTGGATATCTCTAGTGCTACCTGCCCTTGCTAAATCTGACTGGAGCCTGTCCTTCCTGTGATCCTGGTTGTGTCAAAACTCCTTAGAGTCAAGCTGTCTCTGTGATCCTGAGCTTGTTAGATCACCTGGGAGTGGGGCTTCCTCTCTGTGTTGTGGGACTGGCTGCAGAGCTTGTGCCCAAGGTCTGTTCTGGACACCAGCCCAGACAGACTGGAAGGAACCTGAGTCACTGGGCTGGTGGAGTTCGTGTGTGCCTGGTCCTGCTGATCCCAGTTACTCCCAGTGTTGGGACAGATGTTGGTTCCTCCTCACCTCTGATCCTGGGTGTGTCAGAGCGCCTGGGAGTGGAGCTTCCTCTGAGTGTTGTGGCTCCAGCATGTGTACTCTTTGGTTGATGGTTTAATTCCTGGGAGCTCTGAGGGTACTAGTTAGTTCATATTGTTGTTTGTCCTAAAGGGCTGCAAACCCTTCAGGTCCTTGGGTCCTTTTTCTAGCTCCTTCACTGGGGACCCTGTGCTCAGTCCAATGGATGGTTGTGAGTCTCTACTTCTGTATTAGTCGGGCATACAGTTAGAGTTTGTATTAAACAAGCCAAATAATAACAAATGTTGGTGAGAATGCTGACAGAATTGGACTCTCAACTTTTGGTAGCACACAAAACAGGTGGCCACAAAAACATGTTAGTAGCCATGTCCACATGTTGGTGGCCATGTAAACATGCTGGTGGGCATGTAAACTGATGTAGCCATTATGGGAACCAGTATGGATTTTCTCAAAAAACTAACATTAGATCTATAGTATGACTCCTGGATACCTGCCGGATTCCAAGTCAACAGATCATAGAGAGTTTTGTACATCAGTGCTTCTTACAACACTAACTCACTGTAACTAAGCTAAGGAACAACCTCGCTGCTCAGCAGAGGAATGGGTAAGGAGAACATGTTTTCTCAGTGGATATTGCTTAACTATAAATGAGAATAAGGTTATATGTGCTGCAGAGATTGTTCAATGGTTAAGGCTGCTTACTGCTCTTGGGGAGGACACAGGTTTAGTTCTCAACACCCACAAGGTAGCTCACAACTCTCCTTAGCTCATTTCAGGGGACCTGATACCTTCTTCTAGCCTTATGCATGCACATGATGCACATAGACTTATTCAAGCACACACGCATGGCACATACATGAACCTAAAAATCTTTTAAAAATAAACTTTTTTTTCCATTTTCAAGGAAATAGATACAAATAGAGATGACTATGTTAAGTACCTTAAGCAGAAAGGCAAATGTCATTTTTTCTCTGATTTGTAGTTCCTAGATTTTATGTAGATACATAAAATCAGATAAATATGACATCAAGAATAGAAGTAAATCTATTTAGGAGGACAAGGGATTAACATGAAGGGGAAAAGGAGAAAAGAGATAGAGAACATATGCTCAACACAAACTTTATATCTGTATTAAAAGACTCTTATGAAACATATGCTGTGTAAATATGCACAATGAAAAAAAATTTTTTTTTGTTTTTTTTTCGAGACAGGGTTTCTCCGTATAGCTCTGGCTGTCCTGGAACTCACTTTGTAGACCAGGCTGGCCTCAAACTCAGAAATCTGCCTGCCTCTGCCTCCCAAGTGCTGGGATTAAAGTCGTGTGCCACCAAAGCTGGGCTTAGGTTTTTTTATTTTTTTATTTTTCACAATGAAAATTTAAAAGAGAACATTTAAAGTATTTAAATAGTGACCGAGTTTCCAAACATTCCACAAAGCCCTCTCCTTCAGCCACAAACAGATATTTATTTGCTCTAAAAGACATAAGATAATGCTATTGAAGTGCAAAATAATACAACAAATTCAAAATATTTTTATTTTTATAATTTTATTTTGAAATAAGCTCAAATCTAAATAAAAGTTTCAAGAATGGTACAAAGAATTGTAATCATGTGGGAAACTTGATTGATAATTGCTCCACTTATGTCATGACATCTATGGCAAAATGTTTCAATCTATGTTCATGTGTTACATGCAGTTGTTGTGGATTTTGGCTTCCTAGATCTGGAATATCTGTCTTTCCTCATCTTTCATTATACCAAACGGAGTTCCTAGGGGCAGCCATGTCTAGAAATCCTTCAGTTTATTTCTAATTCACCCTGCCACAAGATGAGACCCGGCTCGCGTCTGTACAGGGGTGCTGTGTTTTTTTCAAAGATGTTGATTTGCCCTGTCTCTGGTGACAGGGCTTTGATCCCTCAATAACAAATATAGTATCAGGCATGTTTTTTAGTGTAAGTGATTTTTTAATGTTTAACAGATTTTGAAGACACTTGGAGATGATGTAAATCATTCTCTACTGAGATCCTGCTTTAACCCCATTATTTTGAGCACTAACTGGTATATATCGCCCAACATATCATAACAATGGTTATCTAACAGCAACTTTTAAATTCCATTTACACCTATTGGCTGGCATTTGATTGTGTGGATAACTTTCTCTCCTCCATATTTACTTATATCAGTGTGAATTCATGAGTTCCTGCTTTATTTAATTATTACTGTGTTTTACAGTTAAATATCCTTGACTTGGCCTGTGTAAGCTCTTTCAAACTGTTTATTCAGTGCTTCTGACATGTAGCCATCTTTCATAGAATACTTCATTTTCTGATACAGAGTCTATTCCAGAATTGAATCAGTCATTCTCCTCACAATGCTCTAGCTCATTAGCAGGAAAGAATATTTGGAAATCATAATCCAGCACTAATTGTGTTGATTGCTGTGTATCTTTCTGTCTATTCGGTGTTCAGATTCAGGAAGTATTTATCTACAACATATACACACCTTTTCAGCATGCATACATACACATATAGTGTATATTTATATGTGTATCTATGTATATAGCTATTTATATAGATTCAATTATATAAATATATATAGTACATATATATAAATATATATATGCACAAAGTTCACATTGTTAACCAATTGTACTGACCTTACCAGAGTTTCCCTACCTTTCCTTCTTTAAGAAGTTTTATTATTTTAAATTGAGAAATAATAATTATATTGACAGGGAATATTTGATAGTTCTATACATACTTAGCATAATCACCCCCTCAACTATCACCTCTTTGTGGTGGAACACTTAAAAATTCTCTTCTTTATCCATTTTGAGCATAAAAGTCACAACTCCAGTTGCCGTGCTGTATGTAGAAGCACCAAAATTTAAAGCATTCTGGGTTTTTCTTTTAATTGTATACCCTTCTGTAGTCTCTGTGAGAAACTTGGCTCCCATTTCCTCAATGAATTTATTTAAATGCTCAATTCCTTGAATGTGGCCACTCTCCAGAACCAAAGGGGTTGCCTCTGCCCTGCTCCAAAGAAGATCTCAAATTCCAAGGTCACTGACCATGGAAGTCTCAGATACCCCTTTCCCTACCTCAGCTCTGTGGGTGCACCTCTCACCTCACCCCTGTGGTGCCCACTTCTGTGTGAGGTTGCCCTTGCTAACCTGCCCCAGTGCTGGGCTTGCCCTTTAAATAGAGCAGATGGCAGGAAAGACTCGAGGAAGGACATCCTGTTGGATGGGAGTGAGGAAGCAGGGGAGGCAGGAATGGAGTGACAGTGGAAGGGAGATGAAAGGGGAGGAAGCAGAAGAAAATGGTGAGTGCAGGTTAAGTTCTCTTAACAAAAAGATAAACTGATTGTCCTGAGACAAATCTGAAGTAGAGATTATTAGCATTTATATTTTAAAAGGCCCTATATATTTTTCTTTTACTCAAAAGTATATTTTAGCCTAAGGCTAGTTGTCATTTCTTTCAGTTTTATATAGATCCAACTGTAGAAGAAAGCTTGTGGTAGAGGGAGTTCCTAAGATAAATAGAACTTGGAAGAATAAGGTCAGCTGGCTAAGGCCACCGTATAGGAAAATGCCAAAAGGAGCATCAACCAGCTGTGACAGCAGAGCAAATCAGAGAATTTCATCACCTCTAGATGGAGGTGTAAACTCACAACAGATTCATTTTTTCAGCTTGAGCTATAAAAACAGGAAGGAGATCAAGGCCTCCGAGGTTTACGTCTTTGGGCCACCACAGTGTCTTGTGGGCACTGTGAACAAGTTTGCCTTTACTTTTATTCCACCACAGGTTCCAGTCACTCAATAGCTGTGCAGGTTGTCTTTAAATTTCTCACTAAACTGTTAAAAATGTCTGCAATTTGATCAAAAATCTCAATAGGTATTTCTGACCCAAATTCAATCAATAAAACCTAACAGAGTCTATACATCTGGGAAACTTAGATTTTGTTTTCTGTGTTTTGCACAAATCAATATGTTCCCCTCATCCTTTCTGTGTTTTTTAAAAACATCCATTCTCGGTAAAACTATAGTTAACACTTTGCAAATGAGTGTTTTACCTATATATATTTAATCTTGGCAAAAATCAATAGTATATGACATCATGACATAAGAGAGCATCTATGTACAAACATATACAATTTTATTGATATCTCTACAGACTACAAGAATTTTAGGTATAGTCACAATTGCTGAATGCAACAGAAAAATAGTAATTTGTCATTTTTTGAAAAGATGCAAAAATTCTGAAGATGAAAGAAAGATACATCAATGGTGTCATCTGTTATTTCCTAGAATAAACCATCACATAATTAAGTACTAAAAATGATAGGTTATTAGAGATTTTGATCCTGTGTACAACTATCCCAAACCACCACCTAGATTATCTTCTGGCTTTGCCGTTGAGAAGAGTGGGCCAAGACAAGTGGGGAAGTAGCATGAAGGAGAGGACTCGGAGTATTTTTGTGTTATTGCCTTCCATTGGCTGGGGTCTTTCTTGCTAGGGTGTAAGCAGTTTTTCAGGGCACTTGTTCTTATTATGATTTTCCACTTATGCATACACCTCATGACTAAAAGAACAAATTCAAGTGGCCCTGGGAACTTTAGGGACAGCAATCAAACAAGGAAGAGTTGTTCTCCCTGTTTGCTAATGTCAGGTCCAGCAGGGTACCCATAACAGAGCAGGGGTCTCTCATCATGTCTACTCCTGAAGAAGGGTGCATAATAAACTTGGAGATGATTTAGTAAGTGATTGTTTTGGGAATTTCCATTGTCCAGATATTGAGAATTAATTTTACCATTTAGCTTTTTATACTGCTGATTCTATGGCGATATTTCTGGTGTCTTATGTAAAAGACAGTTGAAATTTACAACCTTGACTTAAATAACTAACAATCAAGTCACACAGAGTAATATTACAGAATTACAAAGACTTAGTGGAGATGCCTGGTTAGAAATGTGCACTTACTTTTGTTTTGTGAGAGGCACAGAATAAATGCCAATCAAGATAAGACCATGTGTCTTTTACATTCTACCTTCCCCAGTCCCTAGGAAGGGGCTAAGGATTAGCCAAGGAAGGCAAGAATCTTTCTTAGTCGGTCATAAAGCAGTAATTACCAACATTGGCTGGACACTGGACCCATGTTTAGGGCTTTTAAGAATACTGAGTTCTATTCCCAGTCTAAGACATTTTGAAATCATCGGGAATTTAAAAATCTTAAATGATTGTTATGTACAGCCAAGACTGACTATTCCTCCTCCAGAAAAATAATATAAATAAAGACATTTGGTTTTGGTTGTATCAAAACCTCACTTCCCTCAGACCTCATATCCCTTCCCATACCCACAGGTTTCCCCCATGCTATACACTCTCTCTTGTTTCTAGATGAGACCTTGTTGATATCTTCCATTCAGGAAGACAGATATACTAGTCAGGCTGATAGATAGAAATACTAGGCATTTTAGCACATGCTTCCTGGAATCTTGCATATGAGAGACAATGTTCAACCTGTTGATTGATGGTCATCTCAGAAACCTGGGCTGTGTTGACACACAGCACTACCACCTAAGATGGGGCTGAGTAACTGTAGGTGAAGAAGTTGAAGCTGTTGTTTCTTCAACACACTGAGAGCTAGACTTGATCTGACATGCTGGCTTTCTCTGCCATTGCTCTCTGTGAATCAGTGTGGTCAGGGAACAGTGTTTGTACACTTCCCCAAGGAAGCCTGTGATACAAGGAATATCCTAATCCTAGGCCGAGGGAAAAGTAGGTTTCCTTTCTGGGCTAGCTTCATTTTATTATTTTGTCCAAATGCCTGACAGCTTAGTATCTCAAAGAACCTACCTTAATTTTCAACCAATACTGGGCTTAATCATTTTATTTTCTCTGTCTGGCACAGATAATGGGTAAACAATATCTTTAAAATGGTATTGGTAGGACATATAAAAGGGAACGTTACCTTTTAAGGTCTCTTTACATTTTTGAGGGATAGAGACCTTGATTTTTATTAAGAATCAATTTCAAAGGATTTGAGAAATGTTTCTGTGATAGAATTGCTGGAAAGCTCAGTTTTGTCACTGTACACTTGGAGCTGATGTCACACAATGACCCTCACGGTGCTGGAGTGCTAAGTCTGAGACTCAGAAAAGCACGTCTTTAGGGGATTGAAATACCCAATAAGTCATACACGCTCCACCCAAACCCAAGACAAATGGGTGGGTCACAGTGGGATCATTGCTCACATTGCTGTGAGAAGCAGGGACACAGACACGTCTTTTATTATTGGTGAATAGAATAAAAGGTTCATTTCTGCAGGAACACCAAGAAATGCTTCTCTGTTGAGGAAGGAATGGGGGTAAAGTCACCTTGTCCTGATGGTGCTTCACAAGCCTTATCTCCAGATGCCACTTCATAGACATAATGTAATTTGATGGGAACCAAGACTCAGGGTCATCTTCTGCAGCACTATTAAAGTTTCTGGGGTGGTTTTCTTATGGTCCAAACAGAAGAGAGATGAGAAAATGCAAAAGATTATATATATCAACATTACTCATTTCCCTAAGATGACAATGATGACAAAAATGGTGGTGGTGGTGGTGAGGTGATTGTGTGTGTGTGTGTGTGTGTGTGTGTGTGTGTGTGTTAAGGTTAATGCAAAAGTTCAAAGAGAAAAATCACATCCATGGTTAAATTATTGTTATTGCTACCTCTGAATTATAAAAATAATTTTGATACAGTAAAACCTCATTAGTTTGGAGTCTGCTAATCATTGGTTTGTGGGATAAGTTACCCTTACATTAAGAAAGGATCCTGCAAACAACTTTGTAAGTACATTTAAACTTTAAACATTTATGAGAACTTGTTCTTTTCAAGCATGTCAGAAGCACCTACTCCAAGTGATGCCTATTTATAAACTTTTGATGGATTTGCTGGAGCCAGAATTTTAAGCACATCTATTGTGAAGTATGGATGTTCTTTTTGATATATTCTCTGTGTGCTTGGAAATAGTCTATATATTGTTAGTTCACTAATTCTCCAAAAATTTACCTCTATTGCATATGAATCACACACGTGTCTAGGGCAGGACTTCTCTTGTTAAGACAATGTGCTCTTATTGTATGCTGTTTTCCATAAAAACATAACATATATTTCACAGTCTGCCTCTTTAAGTGATGTAAAATAGTAGCTCTCAACTGGAAGCAATTTTGTCAAAAAGAATTTTTTTTCTTTTTACTGTCATTACTAGCAGATTCTGACTGGCATCTAGAGGGCAGAAGCCAAGGACACTGTTAACATCCCAAAGAATTTTGTGCTAATCGTGTTACTTTTGAGAACCCTTGCTATAGAACAAGTGAAATTGGGGTATTGAGGATGAAACCCATGATCTTGAACATGGCGGGCAAGCACTCTACCCTGTACTCTATCTGTAAAGCAAGTTACCTATTATAGGGAGTTTCAGAGATAGTCATTGAATTCAATGCTACTTTGGATTGAAATTCGCTATTTCTAAATAAAAGAAATATCTTATTCTTTTGGTCATTTTAAAATGTAGAAGTGTTAAAGTACCACTGGGTGTTGTGGGGCATGTCTATAATCCCAGCACTTGGGAGCCAGAAGCAGGTGAATCTCTGTGAGTTCAAGGCCAGCCTGGTCTACAAAGAGAGTTTCAGGACAGCCAGGGCTGTAACATAAAGAAACCCTGTCTTGGAAAAACAAAAACCAAACCAAAAACAACCCCAAACAATATACAAACAAGCAAGAAGACAAGCAACCCCACCCCCAACAACAACAACAACAACAAATCCCAGAAATGTTAAAAGTATCCATAAAAATCAGAAACTTGGGTCCTTAAAACAGATCGCATAAATTGTGTGTTGCAATTTGGCTGCCAATGTTTTTCAGGTCCTGGCTTTAAATTTCATTAATATTTTATTGTATAAATGTGTATATTGCCTGTATTTCTAAGCCAAGTCCTCTTATACTCATGCAGATTTGCAGACAGTTTTAAGAAACCAGAACTTAAGGACTCTGATAAATGCTACTCTAGCGTGTATTTTCTGGTTCTTTTTAATCATCTCTGCCTTTTCTTCAAAATCACTGCAAAAAATTAAAAGGAAGCACCACTTCAACCAAATAAAAGATCAATGAAAATAATAATTTTGTCTACTAAGTTGGATTCAAAGAAGTGCCAATATCTGAAACACAAATGTAACTCCAGTAAGACCTCAAAACCCAGTGAACACATCACATAATTTAAGATTTTAAAAACAGGAAGAACATCCTGTTAGGGGAGTCCTGTGACTCTGACTTCTAAGCATGTTCAACAGAGGAAGCAGGAATCTCCCTTTGTTTTCCTTTGCAGCGCTTCTCTGCAGGCTTATGATGGATCATTTTATCATGCTCGAGCTGATCTTAACGCTTGAGAGTTTTTAGAAGGTATTTGGTATTTACCGACACATGCCTTTGACTTATATTAGTCAATTTAGTGACAAAGCTATTGGTTTTATATCATTAAATTATCTCTGGATTTGTGTTACCCATAATAATGACTGTGGCAAGATAGCTAAAACAGCTCCACCTTTCATAAGGGTTTCCAGTAATAAGTGCTGAACCCTAAAATGTTTTCTAGTGAAAGCCCTTGTGTATCAGAAAGGTGATGAGTCAGAATCTCTTTCCTAAAACATTAGCTGAGGTTTTACTGAATCACTTCAAAGAGAATGACCAGTTTGGTCTGTGAATGTCAGGCTGCAAAAGCACCTTGGGATTGTAGACCCTATTGGGTCTGAACAGTAATATACTGTGTAATTGGCAGATAAGGGTACAAATGGTGCTTTAAAAATATATCGCTTTGGAAACTAAAATTGGGGTGTGTAAAATTCCACTCTTTGTGAAATCAGTTCTCAAAGCTAACTGCACTGTTCCTATAGTCTAGTTTCTGCAAACTTATCGCCACCTCCTCTGTAGAATGTAAACCAGGCTGAAACGATGCTTTGAGGTGATTCAACCCTGCACGGTTTATGACTAAAACTAGGAATTCATCTTGCAGGTGACAGACATGGAAAGAAAAGTGTTGGGGATACGTCACTATCCTGGCAATCCTTGCTTATGAATGAGAGCTGCGAATGATGCGAATTACTACAGAGAGGGAAAATGTAATCAGATTCCTGATGTAAGAATTCAGGGATGTCCTAGTATACTAAGGAAAGTTTCAGATGAGAAGGAAATTCTGGGTATGTTTTGATTCCTTTCAGTTGGGTAGGGCAAATACACTTAAAATGCACTGATATCTTCTAATGCAGATTTTAAAATTGTTGGGTGTGGCCCAATTCATGAAAGTAGTTTACCATAAATCCTTTTCTTCTGTTATAACATGCTTTTGTTTCTTTTCCTCTTAAGATGTTAATTTATCATGCAAAGAATTTTTTTCATTAAGTGCATTAATGCTTTTGTTTGTACAGGAAATTTCAAATCAAAAGGACTCCCCATAGTTTCCAAACGTGAATTCTTAGCAAATGACTTGCCAAGAGGATGGTCTCCATTCCACATGGGGACAAGACAAACGCGGCCATTGTCTTGGGATGTTAACCGGGGTTCCAGCCTTTATGTTGCACAGCATCTTTGCCTTTGATAAGTCTCCTTTATGGTAACTTCAGATGGACTATAATGGAACATTTTGTAGAAGAAACTGGTTTCTAGCAGTTGTATAGTGATGCTGGGAATAAATTTGGTTTCCCTGAATAATGGTTTCTCAAAGCAGTCCCAGCTTCTTTTGAAGGTTAGAACTGGTACCACTTCTTATCCTTATATTTCAGCATCAGCTGGAAAGAAAAAAAAAAAGCAATCAAAACATGCTCCAAAACCTTACAAATATTACTCAGCAAATCACTGTTGAGTTAATCATCATTAAATCCTAAAGTGTAATGAAATTGTAGGGCTGCCTGTATTTGCTTGGGCAGTTTACCTCATGTGCGTGCTTGGAAAATGCTTCTGCGCTGGTCATCATGCCTGCAGTCTTCTCCTCCAGCTCGCCCAGACGCTGCCCTCTCTCATCAAGTGCAATTCGGGCTCGGGTCAGCTCTCCCATCACCCCGCCAGCAGCGCCTTTCACCCCTTCTATACTCCCTGGTCCAGGAATGTGCTGTGCAAGACTGCGGGATGCTTTTCCTGCTGATGCCTCCCCAACTGGAAAATATAGGCCACAGACATTTAAAACATATCAGAAATTCATAGTCAAAGTGGGCACCAGACAAAAAGATACTTGCTAACTTTCAACTACTATCATAATTTTCATTCAAAGGATGGCATTTCTGGTGTTGACATACAGATGAGTATGTGTGAAAGTTATGAGTACACCAGAGTGCCTAAGGGAGAAACTGGGGGATAAGGCTGGGGAGACATAGTTAGTATATGTCTTTGTGTGTATGTGGTTTGTAAATGGGACTGCACTTTCTCACAATATGGCAACATTTTTTTCTTGTTTTCTTTTGTGTATATTCACATATGTGTTCATGTGTTTGGGCATGTGCACTTTTATGATTCTGCATGTGAAAGATGTTAACCTCAGTTGCTGTTAGTGCTATCCATCTTCATTGTTTTCCTACACGATTGAATGATTACAGTGTGTGTGTATGTGAATGTGTGTGTGTGTGTGTGTGAGAGAGAGAGAGAGAGAGAGAGAGAGAGAGAGAGAGAGAGAGAGAAGGAAGGAAGTGGGCTTACTTCCTGCTACTGTATAAATTTGGAGGCCAGAGGACAACTTATAGGAATTCAATCTTTCCATCTACCATGTGTGTGTCCCAGGATTTGAACTCAGTTTGTCAGTTTGGTGGTAAGTGTCTCCACTGGCTGAGCCATCTTGGGAGCTACATCTTGGTTTTTGAGACAGGGTCTTTCACTGACTAACCAGTGAGCCCCAGTGATATGCCTATCTCTATTTTCCCATCATTAAGATTACAAACACATACCACCTCGCCTTGCTTTCTTTTGTGCATTCTGGGAATTGAACTCAATTCCTAATATGTGCAAGGCAAGCACTTTACTGACACACCCATCTCTATAGTCATACAGTTGTACTTATTAACATGAAGGAATTGGAATTCTTAAATACATAAAACCTTGTGTTTGGCACATACCAATGCATGTTTCAATCTGAGGCTGCCCAGTATTCTCTGTTAATCTTTATATAGAAGCATTTGTAAGGTCCCTACTTTTCTTTAAATACTAGAGAATTAGACGTAGGATTATATAAATAAAAGTTTTAAATTTGCAGTTTTTATAATAAAAGTTTTCTTGTTAGGAACAAAGTTCTGTTTTACTTAACTTAAGTAAAACAAAGTTGAAAATTGCTCTCTCAATTGGATCGGCAGATTGGTAGCACAGACCTGTAATTCCAACTCTTGTGAGGTGGAGGAAAGGGGGTCAAGGGTTGAAGGTTGGAGTGGTTTGCGCAGTGAGATCCTTTGACACACAAAAAAATGAATTATAATACACAGCCATCTTGGCAGAAATTTAGTGACTATTTTCAGGACTGTCACACTGGAAAGCAATCTAGGCTTTTAAAAATAAAAGTCTCACTGATAACTACATACTTAATAAACTACATACTTAATAAATCTACATACTACAAAACAACCCTTAATAGAGCATATAATTACACCACTGGATTTTAATGTCTCATAGAGCTGTATAACTATAACTACTATATAATTTTAGAATATTTCCATTTTTCCAAAAGAAATGCAAACTCATTAGCAATCGTTCCATATCATCTCATTATCCCAGCCTTGGGCAACAACTGATTAACTTTTAGTGCCCATGAGCTTACCTATTCTGGACAATTTATATGGATAGAATCAAATAATAGGCGGCCATTTTCTGGTCTGGCCTCTCTGATTTAGCATAGTATTTGTTAAATTCTATATTGCCACATGTACAACAATATTCCCTTTATTGGCTAAAATAATATTCAACTATAGGTGATGCCTGTGTCTTCTTACACAGAAATTCAAGAGAAAGGGAGTTTTGAAATGCAAAACCAAATGGCGGTGGCATAGTCTGTAAGCTTTATTATAATCTGTTCTCTGGAAATGTTTTCTAGTATCTCCTGTTGCTTTTGGATTGCTGTTCATGAGAGTCTCACTGGTAGATTTTCAAACTAGCTATTTTTCCACAGCACTGATACAATTGAATTATGAATGAAGAATTCATTTTCTAGCAGTGGTTGTAGGAAAGTAGACTAAAAGGCTTTTTCACAATTTAAAAAGCCAAATACTGTGAACTGTGCATTAAGGCAGGGTTGACCTGCAACTGATCTGCAGTTCTTATTAGGTTGCTCATTACTTATTTGAAATATATATACATATATATGTACATATGTATTTGTGCTTAATTATTTCCAAATATAGTGACTATTTTATTCATGTGTAATAAACATAATCATTTTAAAAATACAGAGAAAACTAACACTCAAATTTTAAAATAGTCGCAAAAGCACTTTGGTCTAGAATTTAAGATATAGTATACTGAACCACACTCAAACATATACACACAAATGGGTCTTCTATTTTGTGATGGGTTTTTTAGATGAGAATTTACTCACAGAGTTCTTCTCTGTCAAATGTCTGTCCACTTCCACCAAATAGTCCCTTGAGAAAGCCTCTATTTTGGGCTTCTGGTGTCTCTATGGGAGTAAACAAATCGCCTAACATGTCCTGCACCAATTAAAAAAAGAGAGGATTAGAGCAACTAAGATTAAATTAATAGATGAAAAGGTAATACTGTGAGATATTGCGTTACATCACAAAGACAGCCTTTTCATATCTTTCCAATGTGAGGGCTCCCTTGTCTGGCCTCAGTGAGAGAAGATACACCTAACCCTCAAGAGACTTTAGGCCCCAGGGAGTGGGGAGGTCTGGTGGTGTGGGTGTGGGTGGGACATCTTCTTGGAGACAGTTGGGTTGGGGGAGAGGATTGTGGGATGTGGAACAGTCAGAGGGTGGACCAGAGAGAGATAAAGTCTGAACTGTAAAACAAAAAATTAAAGAAAAAAAAGTTTTTTAAAAAAAGGGAGTAGAGTAAGCTAAAAAAAGGAGGATGTCAGATCATTTCCATTTCCAACATTATGGTCCTATATATGGGAGACCTCAATCTAAGTGATTTTCTAGAAAACCCTTGGAAATAATAAACATTTACTGTAAAATAGCAA
>JADRCD010081225.1:0-17120 GCA_019843815.1 Montemys delectorum | reverse complement strand
ATATGTGTGTCTTTATTTTTTTAAACCATATTTTTAAATTTATTCTTTAATCTTTTTTTACAGTCCAGACTTTACCCCACTCCTGGTTCACCCTCTGACTGTTCCATATCCTGTACCTCGCCTCCCCCACCCACAAGACCTCCCCACCACCTGGGGCCCCAAGTCTCTCGAGGGTTAGGTGCTTCTTCTCTGAGTCCAGACCCAGCAGTTTTCTGCTGTATGTGTGTTGGGAGACTCATATCAGCCGGTGCATGCTGCCTGGTCGGTGGCTCAGCGTCTGAGAGATCCCAGGGACCGGGTTGGTTGAGACAGCTGGTCTTCCTATAGGGTCACCTTCCTCCTTAGGTTCTTCCAGCTTTTCCCTAATTCAGTCACAGGGTCACCAGCTTTTCTGTCCATTGGTTGGATGTAAATATCTGCATCTGACTCTTTCAGCTGCTTATTGGGCAGTCATGATAGGCCTGTTTGTAAGCACACTATAGCATCAGTAAAAGTGTCAGGCCTTAGAGCCTCCCCCTGAGCTGAATCCTGACTTGGGCCTGTCACTGGACCTCCTTTTCCTCAGGCTCTTCTCCATTTTTGTTCCTGTAGTTCTTTCAGATAGGAACAATTCTGGGTCAAAGTTTTTGACTACAGGATGGCAACCTCATCCCTCCACTTGATGTCCTGTCTTTTTTACTGGAGGTTGAATCTATAAGTTCTCTCTCCCCACAGGTTCTTGTGTCCAAAAGACCTCAATAACATCTAGGATCAACAGACAGTTTGTTAGAATGACACACAGACCCAACAGTCTGAAGGCCTGCCAGGGTATGTGTGTCTTTCTAACAAACTGTTGATTCTAGATGTTATATAGGTGTCTGTCTTTAGGACACAAGAACCTGGAACGCCTCTGGAAATACTCACAACTCCCAAATCTGTTGATAGTAATATGGTTACCAGAGGTTTTAGAGCAAAACCCTGCATTCCAGCATCCTAAAGGACTGAGCTAAGTTATCGTGACTCATAGGCCAATATTAATAAAAAGCAGAGAGAGAGATTGGCCAAATGTGGCCACACTGGGAAGAGGAGCAAACATAGGGATACAGAGACACCAAGTCAATTTTCTAGGACCTGATATGAGGTTTTTTTTTTTTTTTCTTTTTTGAGATGGAGTTTCTCTGTTTAGCCCTGGCTGTCCTGGAACTCACTCTGTAGACCAGGCTGGCCTTGAACTCCGAAATTTACCTGGCTCTGCCTCCCAAGTGCTGGAATCAGAGGCGTGTGTGTGCCATCACTGCCCACCTTGAGGTTTGGGTTTCAATAGCAGATTTTGGGCAGGGGCAGGGGTCAACAGAATCAAGCAGTCCTGGTCAAGTTGGGCTGGCTGACTAGTCTCTTACCTCTGGCTCTGCAAGATGGTCTAAAAAAAATCCTCTCATTCCTCAGGATCTGTAAAATGATTATGTCTACTCCAGAGTTTATCATCATCATCATGGATTATTGACCTCATGTGTGTGTGTGTGTGTGTATGTGTGTGTATCTGTGTGTGCGCTCACACGTGCACGTGTCTGTCTGTCTGTCCTGGGAATGCCAGGTGACTCCGGAAAGACTAATGAAATGACTTACCTCTATGCCCTTAGCCATAGTAAGGGAGACAGACATAAAATGAAGGCAGACGCCAGGTTTTCTTTCTGATTTGGTTCCTGTAGGACCAAGTGAGGAGCCAGTGTTTTTCAGCATAAGCGGTTTCTCAATGCCTATTTTACCACCTCAATTAGGCACTTAAAATTTAAAAACATTATTAAGGTATAATTTATATAAAAGCCACCCCCATGGCAGTGCGTAATTTGATGATGACTTTCAGTAGACATACTGAGTTCTGTCTCTACCCCCATATCCACTTGTGGAAGGTTTCCATCCCGGTATCTTCCTACACTCTGTGAGTATGGCCACGTTCTTGCTCTCAGCCTCAGACTATCCTTGCACTTTCTGTTTGTGTATACATTGCCTGTTTAAGGTGCTGCTTGACAACAAGTTCTGGAAGGCCATGGCATTACGTTACACCTGGCTTCTTTCCTGCTACTCCCCATTGGTCAACAAAGCTAAAGGCTCCCTCTGTGATTTCGAGGCTTACTCCTAAAGGCGCGCAGTATCTGGCAGGCTTGCAGCTGAGTAGGGGAAAACAGAGTCCAGAAATAATCTGCTCTCATGGGGTCATTCGGTTTTCCATGCAGTCAGGGGCAACTTAATGGAAGTCTTTTCAAGAAATGGTTTTAGAAGAATTGGACACTTGTATTCACCAGCACCCCCCCCCCCGCCACCCCCATTCCCCTGCCACACACAAAAGGCTGAAAAGCCCTGCTCTCTAAACTACTCTAAACCCCTGCTGTAAACAACAGTTCTAAACAACTGTTGGAAAAACAGAGGAGCCACAGATTAGAAGAAGATATTTGCGAGCCACACATTTCCCAAAGGACTAGCCACCATATTACATACATAGAGAGCTGTCTTAAACATCACAATAATAAGGAAACAAATGAATCAGAAAGAAAATGGACATAAAGTACACTGACCAGCTACATGCTCAATACAGTTAGTCACCAGAGAAATGCAAAGCAAGCCCATAATGTGTTGCTGATGTGTTAGACTGGCTAACATTAAAAAACCAGCACAAAACCACCTTCAACATCAAGTGCTGGCAGCGATCAAAGCACTTGACATCGTCTACATCTCAAGGCGATGTTATAGCTTGTGGTGGTTAATCTTGACTATCAACTTGATGGGATTTAGAATCACCATGGAAACAGACTTCTAGGCATGTCTATGAAGCATTACCTAGGCTGGGTTAGCTGAGGTAGGTGGGTGGCATCATCCATTGGCAGTGTCTAGGACTGAGTGAAAGGAGAAAGCCTACTATCGTCAGCTTCATCTCTGCCTCTTGTGGCAGCAATGTGTCCAGGCACATCATGCTCCTCCTGCCATGTCTTCTTTGCCATGACACCTTAGAACTGTGAGCCCAGAACACAATCTTCCCTTCTTTCCTTGCTCTGGTCAGGTGTTTTGTCACAGCTGAAGGAAAATAGCAAATATACAGACTCTCTGGAAGACTGGCCTTTCGTAATAAAAATTAAACTTAGCATATGACCCAATGATTCTACTCCTAGTTACTTTTTTTTAAATTAGATATTGTCTTTATTTACATGTCATATGATTTCTCCTTTCCCAGTTTCCCCTCCAAAAAGAAAAGAAAAAGAAAACAAAAACAAAAAC
Source organism: Montemys delectorum (assembly GCA_019843815.1). Lineage (NCBI taxonomy): Eukaryota > Metazoa > Chordata > Mammalia > Rodentia > Muridae > Montemys > Montemys delectorum. The sequence goes on along the minus strand of JADRCD010081225.1, from coordinate 13,871 downwards.
GAAAAACAACAAGAACAAACCTCTGTTGCCTCCCCCCTCCCCCTGCTTGCTACCCCACCCTCTCCCACTTATTGGTCCTGGCATTCCCTTACACTGGGGCATGGAACCTTCACAGGGCCAAGGGCCTCTCCTCCCATTGATGATCGACTTTGCAATCCTCTCCTATACACATGCTGCCAGAACAATCAGTCCCACCATGTGTACTCCTTGGTTGGTGGATGAGTCCCTGGGAGCTCTGAGGGTACTTTCTAAGAGACATGAAAACTTATATCCCCTTGGAATTGTAGGCGATTTCTTATAGACATTCTACCTACGATTCAATCAAGGTGGAGACATATGTCCACCAAATGCTGAGTGGTTACACAACCTGGTACACCTGTACCGTGATTACCACTCAGCAATAAAAAGGAAGAAGCCTTTGTGCACAACCTGGATCTATCTCAGATGTACAATGTGAAGAAAAAGAAGCCAGACTTGAAGGGTCACAGGTTGTTTAATTTCATTTATATGACATGCTCCAGAAGAGGAATCACAGAAAAAGGTGTAGTGGTGGGCTAGGGAGCTAGATCATGTAAACATAGGACACAGGTTTGCAAGTTTGATACCCAGAATCCATGTAAGAGAGCTGAGCACACTGGAGTGCTTGCAATCCCAGTGCTGGAGAGGCAAAGGGAGCACAGACATTACTTGAGTTAGAGCAGCAGCCTGTTTTGGAGAGGCCAAGTTCCTTGGGAGAGAACTCATTTATGCCAATCCCAGATTTCAGCACCAGATGTATGAAAATAAAAAAGGAAGGATATGACTGCTCTTAGGTATGGTGAAGGACAAAGTTTATTGTAGATAAAAGGGAAAGCATAGCCAGAGGTAGGGACATGTGGGAGAGTCCTGAGTGGAAAGGGGAGGGGGGAGAGAGCCTCCAATCAAGAGATTGGCATAGCCAAAATAGCCCTGGATTATATAGGGGCCAGAGGAGCTAAGAGGAGGGAAGCCCAGCCCAACATCTGGGCTGGAGAGTTCAGGGTAGGGGCAGAGTATGCCAGCTAGAAAGGTTCCTAATTGGAAGAGACTGAGGGTTGCTGGAAGAACCTGGCAGCCAGCATCTGCTTTGATATGTCAGTGGACACCTCAGTTAGTCTTCTGTCCTGCTTTTTGAGACCTTATACCCAGAAGCTTGTAGCCCAGTCAGTCTACTTGGAGGGCTCCAGGCCTGTGAGGGACCCTGTCTCAAAATGCAAGCTGGACAGTGAGGTTAACTTCTGGCTTCCACATGCCTATGTATATACATGCATAGGCACTTTCACACACACATACAAGACTGCAAGTTACTGAGGGTTAAAGCTGGGGTGGGGGATGTTGAAAAAGGCACATAGGAGAACTGAGAGCTGTCCTGCATCTTTTTTTTTTTTTTGGTTTTTCGAGACAGGGTTTCTCTGTGTAGCCCTGGCTGTCTGGAACTCACTCTGTAGACCAGGCTGGCCTCGAACTCAGAAATCCACCTGCCTCTGTCTCCCAAGTGCTAGGATTAAAGGCGTGCACCACCGCCGCCCGACTGCTGTCCTGCATCTTGATTGCAGAAGGCAATAACCAGAGTGGGGGCATCTGCTTACCTCAAGAAACTTGGTGACTTAAAAGGCAGTGTCCACACTCTGTGATAAGCCTGAAAAGATAACTTCGGGGTTCTGCTTAACAGGAGCACTTAGCAGTTAGCAAACCCAGATTCCGGTAACCTTGACATATGGAGAAAGTATCTTTCTTTAGCTAATTATTAAGTATTCAATATAAGAAAAGGCAGCTTACCAAATTTAGCTTGCTTAGAAGACACATACAATTGTATTCCTCCAGCACAAATCTAAATACAGCTTTTCTGGCCATGTTTCTAGGCATGCTCACATTTTTCTCTCCTCTAATAGAGCTGTTAAGCATGTGAGGTCCTCAGTTTCTGCTCCAGCTCTGATCCCCTTTCAGTCAAGCTTTCTGGTGTGCATACGGTATAATTCAGTTACCTCACTTTACAGCCTTTGTTGTGCCTGAGTGCAGCGTTTTTGCAAATCATGTTAAATTTTGTTTGCCCAGAATAACAATAGGATGCTGAAAATACATGTCTGTTCTATCCATGCACTCCCCCAACTCTTTTAGTAACAGAAGAGTCTAATGCACTCTGCCCTCCAAGGAAGCTTCTGGTGAAACAGGAGCAGCATTATGAATAATTAAAAATGTGATATTTACTCCAGGAGAAAGATAAATCTTTGAAAAGTCTCTGCCAGCAGAAAGCTTCACAGTCAGATATCATAACCTTCCAAATACATCCCCAGTCTTCTCAGAGTCGAGGGATTTCAGTCAGCTGTTAATGAGATAAAGATGCTCAACCTGTTCATTGGGGTGAGATGGGCTGAAAACTTCCTGTTGTATCTCATCACTCTCCATTGTGAGCAGCAAGGAGGTACCAGATGCCTAGCTTAGTGCCAAAACCAGAGCTATAAAAAACACAGAAACAAACCAAACCAAACAAGCAGACTCAGGATGAGGAATGTATTATGAGATTCGATTTTCAAAATGTCCAGACCGTAGGCAGTTAATTTAATTTCTTCGTTAGAGATAGATTTTTATCATTAGTTTACAATTCTGTGTTTGCGTGGGTGGAGGCCAGAGGCTGATGATGAATAGCTCCTCTCAATTGTTTCCCACCTTTGGTTTGTTCGCTTGTTTGTTTGTTTTTTAATCTACCTTTGTGGTTCGAGACAGGATTCCTCACGGAATCTGACGCTCATCACTTTGGTGAGGCTGGTCCACCAATGAGCTTCAAGGATCTGATTTTCCTCCCTGACCCCCTCTTCCCCAGCTCTGGGTTTTCAGACATAAGGGGAGTACTGTGTGCTGGGACTGTGATGAGGCAGGACTTATCAGAGAGCTTAAAACACACACGCACTGGTACAGTGATTGCCTAGCAGGGTGAGGCCCCGGGCCCCAGCATGGTAAGCAAGCAAACAGAAGCCAAACAAACGGCGCATACTTGGGTCCGACAAGTTTATCCTGATAAATATATTGACTATGAGGCAAAGACTCAGGTCTCAGTGCACACACTTTCTTGCTGTAATTGCTGTGGCTTTCTGGTTTGGTGAGATGACCCTTTTGTCTTTATGAGAAGCCCTGCTTTCTTCTTCACACTGAGGGTGAACTAACACCTGACGGTTGGTTAAGGGGAGATATAAATACATAAAGCACCTGCTCAAAGAAGTGGATGTTTTCACACACTATTGAAAAGTTGCTTGGATTCTCTATGAGGCTGAGCAGGTACATGTGAATGATTAGACATGTAGTTGAAAAAAGAGCTTTCTATTATTAATAGTCTGAGATGCATGACTTCCAATTAGGCCTGAAACAAACACACTAACCTTACCCATTATTCATAATCGCATTAGTGGTTTATTGCCATATAAATAGTTTGTGTAAACTCGCTCTGATTTGCTATGATCCCACTGGACAGATTTTATAGCTTTCCTATGGTTTTGCACTTTGTCTTAATATCATTTTTGAGTACCCCTTTGAGTTTCTATTATAGCATTTAAAAGCCCGCAGCACTTTTGAGCAGGAGGAATGCCTAACACAGAGAGACCTGCAGCTAGCTACGCTGCCATCTTTCACCTGCTTTTCCTCATTGATTTTTCTGGAAAGTTAAATAAGCTAAAATCGGTGCTGACACCTTGTATCTAAGTACATGAAGAAAATTTACCACATCAAGAGAATTTGGATTACTTAGATCTATGTCTACTTCTAGCATGTATCTGTATCACCTTAGTCTACACCTATCTCCAATATGTATCTGTATCACTTGAGCATACCATGTATCTGAATCAACTTCATCTTTAGGAGTGGAGTTCTTTCCCTACTCAGTTGTCTTCAGTTTCCCAATTCATTGTTTAGTGGCTCTTAACCCATGCTACATGGAAAAATGTTCCTATTTCAAGTCCTGTGATCAAACTGCATAGATCTTTCTAAAATAAAAGAAACTTTAAAACTCTTCACTTTTTTTCCTGTCTCTCTAATTCATTATTTAGAAACTGAGTAGGAACTACACCTTTTACTGGAATTCTGTGTAAAAATCTAGCAACTGGAAGGTAGTGTTGTGTGTGTGAAGTGGGGTGTAAGTGGGAATACATACGTTTGAGGGAAAGACATTGGGTGTCCCATGTTTTCACTCTCTACATCATTCTGAGACAGGTGTCTCACTGAACACGAAGCTAAACTGGCAGACAGAAGTCCCCAGCAGTTCCCAGCATTCCCCAGCAGTCCAGTCTTTGTCCTCCCCACATCTCATCCCTAGCAGTTATAGCTTATGCTCAATCAAAAAATTTTTTGTGAGCTCTGAAGCTTTATATACAAGTTCTCAGGCTCAGAAAACAATCTACCAAAGGCAAGTACCATTTAATGTATTTTAAACTATATCATTTAATAAATAAGGTAAATAACACATAGACATGTCAGCTGCAGAGGCCATCATCATGCCTCTGTTAGGTACCAGAACCTGCATTCTGTCTGTCTGTCTGTCTGTCTGTCTGTCTGTCTGTCTATCTATCTATCTATCTATCTATCTATCTATCTATCTATCTATGTATCCTTGGCTGTCCTGAAGCTCACTCTGTAGACCTGGTTGGCCCCAAACTCACATAGATCTGCCTGCCCATGCTTCCCAAGTGATGGGATTAAAGACATGGTCTCATATATAATCCAGGTTGGCCTTGAACTCATAATCTTCCTGCATCAGCCTCTGGAATGCTGGGATTACAGTGCACAGCACACACCCAGCTGTCTTTTGTCACAGTATGAGCTAGCCTACAAATAGCAAACACTCCTGACTAATAGCTGATTTTTTTTTTTTTTGACACTACTAAGTCTTTGACAAGAGTTCCTGCATTAGTTTCTTCTTTTACTGTGATAAAATAATGGAGGTGAGTTTCTTTGAAGAAAACAGGTTAATTTAGCTCAGAGTTCTGGAGGTTCAAGGACACCATTAGCTGTGATGTAGTAAAGGCCTTAAGAAGGAAGACACTCCCACGGCAAAAGTGTGTGGGGGAGGGTGAGGCCACAGTAAAACCGAGCCTTCCAAGACCATGCCGATTTACAGGCTGCCAACTTCTTTTTTATTTGTGCATGAGGTGTGTGTGTGTGTGTGTGTGTGTGTGTGTGTGTGTGTGTGTGTGTTATGTTACATGCTACAACACTAGAGGACAACCTCCAGGAGTTAATTCTCTCTTCTCACTGTGGATTCTGGAGATTGATTTTAAGTTGTCATGTTAAGTACCTTATTTACCTGCTGGGCTATCTCATCAACCCAGAATCTCCAACTCTTAAAGGTCCCATCTACATTTCCACATTGTCTCACTAAGGACCAGGTATCCAGTACATGAACTTTGCAGGGAAACATTCACATTTTATGTAGAGCAGAGGAGTTCTGTTCTTTAGGTATTCTCGAGAACACTTAAGAATATACATTGTTGGGCAGTGGTGATGCACAGTTTTGATCCAGCATTCAGGAGGCAGAAGAAGGCAAATATCAGTGAGACTAGGCTAGCCAAGTCTACACAGAAAAACTCTGTGTCAAACAAATAAAACAAAAAATAATACAAACATAAATACAGACACATCAAACATACATATATAATATGCATACATACACTTGCATATATACGTATACACACACGTGCATATGGATGCACACATACATGCATGCATACACATACACATGTACGCATACAAACTTACATACACATACACACATACATTCATACTCATACACACATATGTACACATGCACACATACATACACATACACAGATGCAGACATTCATACACACATACATACACATGCACACACACATACATGCACATTGCACATATACATGCACCCACACATATACACTCTTCTATTTACTCTTGAGCTTTACTGATCTGTGTACAGAGGGAGAGTGCCAGTCTTTCTCTGGACTTGTATGGATCTGTAGCCAGTTCATAAACAGGACAGTCAACCACACTGTTGTCAGGATAATATGGGAAGGAGAACGAGCCTTTGATTCTGTTCTCCATCTTTGGGATAGCACCTACCCCTGTGCCACCACTGGATGCTGGCAGCTATTTTCACAGCAGTCTTCGGATAATTGCATCAAGTGAGACTTCCTTACCCCACACAATTAGACACATCTAAGGAAGCGCAAGATATCCATGCACAGAAGCTGTGTGGAGAAAGGGGCGGGAAGCTGAGCAGCCTCAGGTGTAACAGTCACAGCAGTGGGATCGTTTCACCATGGGCGCGGGTAACTACTCCTTTCCCATCCTGTCCCAACTTCTGACTCATAGAAGCATAAGCAAAACAAATGGTTGCTTTTTGTTTTAAGCCAATACACCTTGGGGTTTATTTATCAATAGATAATTAAGAGGCAGCCCCCTTTCCTGTTGAGCTCTTATTGTTGTTCCCTGAGATCAAGACAAGTTCATCAGAAATGCTACTTCCTTCTTAGGCCTCGTTGAATCATTGATAAAGTAGAGAGCTGTATTCTCTCTTCTTCCCCCACTAAGTGGGGCTCCTCTGCTCACTTGTGAAACAGCAGACACAAAGTGATACAACAGAACTTTGGCAACTCCTCCATTACTTTTACACGTCTGAACTACAACTCAGCCCACAGAAGATTCTAGAAGTAAAGTGAAGCTTCTATACAAATAAAGCATTCCATTATAAACAGTTACGTTCAGTGAATACATAACAACATTGAATTTAAAAATCTGTGTGCTTATGTATACACATGCTAGAAGGTGTGCAAATACCTTCAACTGTGTAGAGGCTAGAGGTCAACGTTGGATGTCTTCTTTGATTGCTGTCAATCCTAGTTTTTTGAGAGAATCTATCACTGAACCTGGGTCTCACCAATTTAGCTAGTCTGGCTGGGCAGCAAGTCCTTGGGAAGCACCTGTTTCTGCCTCTGCAGTGCTGGGATTACAGGCTCATGTTGGTATTTGGCTTCTATTTGAGTTCTGGGGATCTAACACAGGCCATTATGATTATATAGCAAGCATTTACTGACTAAGCCATCTTTGCAACCTTTCACCGAAGCGATTTTTAGGCAATATTTAATAAACACTTCAATATTTAGTAAATATGAAAGCCAGGCAATGTTTTTTAGGCCCGTGGAGGTCCCATAGTCCTTCAGTGCCAGAGGATGATAAAGTAGATTTTGTACCATGAGTTTCTCAGTGACATCAGTGCTTGGCCTTCAGTCCATGGTATTTCAGCAGGAGCCCAGGACTGTCAGGGGAAGAGACCAGGAAGAGATGTGTTGGGTTTGTATCACTGCGACAATCGCCTGGGAGGACCCACCTAAAAAGGGAATTTGGGGTTCACAGCTTCAGAGGTTTCAGATTATGACAGCTGGGGATGTTACTTTGAGTGCACTGAAGCAGAACATCATGGTGCCTGCCAGACAGTAAGGACAGAGGGAGGAGCTCAGGGTCCCAATGTCTCTAAAAACTCATGCCTCTATAAAGACCTTCAACTTCAATAATTCTCAGTAGCACTAGCAACCAAGCTTCTAGTGGGCCTTTAGGGGACTTTAAAACCTAAATAGGGGAATCCAATGAAGTGGAGGATTAGCACTGTATAGATTCAGACCGGAGCTCCTCAGCAGGCCCCTAGAGTCAAACAGAACGGTGGTTTGGGATGCATCTGTGAAGCTGAGGTCTGGAAAGTCCGTGTACATAAATTGTAAAGTGATTTTTTTTTTTTTTTTTTTTAAGGAAAAGACATTTAAGGTAACCTCACAGTATAATCTTACATGGCCCATACACTCATACTCAGCTTGGAAGGGCATGGTTCCTTTCTGCATGGAACATTCCTACTGTTCTTTCTGCGTGTAGAGGGTGTGTATTTTTTTTAAAGGTTTATTTATTTTATGTATATGAGTACACTGTGGCCATGTTCAGACACACCAGAAGAGGGCATCGGATCCTATTACAGATGGTTGTGATCCACCATGTGGTTCCTGGGAATTGAACTCAGGACCTCTAGAAGAGCAGTCAGTGCTCTTAACTGCTGAGCCACCTCTCCAGGCCAAGAGGGTGTGTGTTTTTAATGTGCTCTTTCCTAAGCAGTTGCCAGGCACATGAAGTCTGAGATCTGCCAACAGAAGAGCCAAGCAGCCAGTCTCTTCCTCAGCTCCTCAGCCACCCCCTCCCCGGCTCCCCCCCCCCCCCCCCCCCGCCGGGCTCCCAGATGCTTAAGACAATGCTCTCTGCTGCCACCAGGGGCGACATCTGAGTCAAGAAGAGATCAGAAAAACTTCACAGGGAGCACAGTGTGCTCGAAGTGGCAGTAAGATAGCCATGGCACCACTAGGCTTTAAGAAATGAAGACTGAGAACTACTAGCTTGTCCAAGAGCTTTCTCTTGCAAGCCTAGGCATAGCTCTGTCTCTTAGGGTGCTTGTGCAGTTTGTTTTTTTTTTTTCCTTTTCTTTTCTTTTCTTGAGGCAGGGTCTCATGTACTCTGGACTGGCCTTTAACTTACATGTAGCAGAGCTCTTGATATCCCCACTTCCATCACCTAAGTGCTGGAATTATGAGTGTGTACCACCTCCTGGGTTTGTTTCTTTGTTTGTTTGTTTCTTTTCTTTTCTTTCTTTCTTTCTTTCTTTCTTTCTTTCTTTCTTTCTTTCTTTCTTTCTTTTTTTTGGTAAGCATTTCATTTCAAATTATGGTTCCCCCACCTGACATCCTGAAATACAGACTGTGAGTCATGTATGATTTCAGAGGTTTTTCAACTATAATCCTTCACTTAATATCAACACTGCTGCATTCAGAGTCCCAATCAATCCAGTCTGGCAGGCATTGTATTTCAAAACTATCACACAAAGAAATTTCCCTTTCAAGACACTTCCCTCCATTCCTGTCAAAGAGAAGCCCATTTAGAGCAAAATCAAAATCAAGGGAGCAGAAGTAAGTCTGCTGGGAAGGAAATGAGTGTTTGCAGGGGGAATGAGAAGACAATGAAAGCATCGGCTCAGAGTCAAGTGAAGACCAGAGCTCTCTGAGCGACGGCAGAACCAAGTGCACTGTGACCTCTGAGGCTTCCTGCAGACTACTGACAACATGGATACTGTCAAAGGATTCTTGTCTTGCCAGTGTTCTTCTCAGCAACATAGCGTCAATCAAAGATTCACAACGTCTCATAAGACTTTGAAAAATGCCTAAAACAAGGAGAGGAGGCTCAGGAGCTATGGAGGATGCCTGCTGAGGGACCACATATAGCATGAGAGAGGGGACACTTGCCTGTTCTCTAAAAGCATGTCCATGAACCTTTCTTGTGCCTCTTTCTCCAAGTTGAACAATCAATAATTGTTTTCTTTCTTCTGACATTAGGGGAGAAAACACTTGTTGGTGGGAAGAACAGAAGGCCCTGGTCATAACCCCATGGTCCTATCTGGAGGCAGCTAGCTGTTCCAGGCGTATCTGCCATACAAATTTGCAAATTATTCCTTTAGTATGTTTTAAAAGTTAATCCTGTAACTGTGACTGGCAATTTATCTACATGACAACTATGTAAGGTGAAACATTGTAGCAAAGCATGCTGATATTTCCGTAACATGTGGGTAATTGCTTATGAATCAACTTTGTTGTAACTCATTCTTCCTTTGGCTAGAAGTTAGGTGCCTGATCTGAGTATTGCGCCACAGGGTGTCTGAAGCTGGCTGGCCACTCACCTCCTGGTGCACGGGTGGCTTTCACTCCCTTAGCAAGTGAGACTGCTCTTCTGTGCGCTTTGAACCAGTAACACTGATTATAGTTGACATTTCTATCTAGTTTTTCTTGTCCTTCCTGCTGTGAGAGGTAGGAAGCTGACAAGAGGGGAAAAACTCAGTAAGTAGAGACAAAGACGAGAACCACAGTAACAACAGCCACAAAGGTAATCAATATAATTGTCTATTAAGTACTTCTCAGCTTACCTGCAATTCCAGCTCCCAGGGGGCTGAGGCTGAAAGATGGCAAGTTTTAGGCCAATCTGGGCTACATAGACAGATTCTGTTAAAAAAAAAAAAAAAGTAAAGGGGCTGTAGGGCCGGCTTAAGTGTTAAGAGCACCGGCTGCCCGTGCAGAGGACCTGAGGTCAGTTCCCAGCACGGAGTTCCAGTGGCTCACCGCTGTCTGCGATTCCAACCCCAGAGGATCTGACTCCCTCTTCTGGCCTCTGTGGACACCTGCACATACATTGTTCACACAGAACAGGCAGGTGTACCCGTGTGTGAATGTGCATGGGTAAATGCATGCACATGTATAAATAAAATAAAATTAAATTAGAAAGACCATCTTTAAAAACATCTAAGTCTGTACCTTTTGGATACAGAGTTTGGCAAAAGAGATCTTACTAGAGTGGCTCTTGGAAATATTATGCATATAATTAATGTTATGCTCTGGTTAATTCATGAGAAGTGTATGAGTTGATTTTCTTCACAGTGATGTTCAATCAAGCACACTAACATTAATAATTAATAGCACCAAGGTCTCATAAGATTGCTGGCAGGTGCTAGGGCACTGGAGAAACACTAATTTCTACCCCTTGCTAGCAAATTTTAATCTTCTTCTTGATTGTGGTAATCTAAGCATTGTAACTGATAGTTAAAGTAGACAATGCATTCAATTACATATATAATGATGTTGAAGGGGCTGGAGAGTAGAATTACATACCAATTCAAACAATATTTCAAGAGATGATTTGTTCAAAATATTGTTAAAGAACTCTTTAGGGGGCTGGAGAGATGGCTCAGCAGTTATGAGCATGTAGTGTACTTGCAGATAACGTGGGTTTAGTTCCCGGCATTCACATTGAGTGACTTAGAACTGCTTGTAATCCTAGTTCCCCTGGGGGAACCAATGCTCTCTTAAGGTCACTGTGTGCACACACATATATACATACATTAAAATAGATAACATTTAAGAATTCATTAAGGATTTGCAAGTTTCTACCACTTCTTTCCCAATATCTCAGTCACAATCACTGGAAATGGGTTAGTCAGTGGCTCTCAACTTTCTTAATGCTGTGACTGTTTAATACAGCTCCTCATGTGGTGGTGACCCTCAACCATAAAATTATTTTCATTGCTTCTTCATGACTGTGATTTTGCTATTGTTATGAATCACGATGTAAATACTTGTGTTTTCAGGTTGTCCCAGGCAACTCTGTGAAAAGGTCATTTAACCCCCAAAGGGGTAGTGACTCATAGGTTGAGAAACCACTCTAATGGTTAGGTTAGCTCATCAGTAATATGAAAAATCTAGGCTTGTGAGCAAGACACACATTAAAACTATAGGTTAGCTGAGCATGGTGGCACATGTCTTTGATCCCAGCACTTGGAAGGCAGAGGGAGATGGATCTCTGTGAGTTCAGCCTAGTCTACAAAGAGAGTTCCAGGACAGCCAGGGCTGTTACATAGAGAAACTCTGTCTTGAAAATCCAAACCAACCAACCGACCAACCAACTGACCGAACAACCGACCAATCAACAACAACCCCGACCCCCAAAATCAAACACTAACCAAACCAATAGGTTACAACTAAGTTAATAACCCTCACAGCAATATGTGAGACTTCACTTCACCATAACAGCTTTGAATGCCTACATTTCCAGGACTTGCACTTGGGGAGAACTTTGTGACTATGTCATTGGGTAGAGAATGGAAAAGAAACTCAGACTTACGATGCTGGGACAAGGAATGTCCCACACTTCTTCGGTTCTTCTGAGATAGTTCTCTTAGAATGCAGGCACAAAGAGAGTTTACGCACAGGAGTATTACTGTTGACTACCCCCAGAACACCAGCCATGACTTCCAAGGCGAGGGTACCTGCAGCACTGTAGCCTTAGAACACGTCTGGCCATGCCATGTCTAATGAGCGGCTGCTGGTTTTCTAGCCCTCTGCACTGGTATGGAGTTGGAGCAGTTTGATACATGGAGATAGAGTGCTGCTTAAACTAACCCTAAAACCATAGCTCTTGCTTTGGGACTGAGCACGGGAGAAGTTGGAAGGGCCCTGAACAGGCAACGGCTTAGTGGGACCCCAAGGACATTTTAGAGTCTAGGAGTGAGAGCTGAAAAGAAAGTAAGGGACAGGTTACTGGAGAATGGGGCCTGCGGCAAATCTTCACAGTGTCGTGGTGTGGTGTTGTTCTTAAAGTCAATGTTACATTGTTCAAAGCAGTCAGCACCTGGTCCAGGAGATTTTCAGGCAGAATGCTGACTGACTATGCATAAGGGAGAGAGAACGGCTGGATACAACTATTATACTTCTTTAATCCACAATCTTTCCAGATGGTCAAGAAGTTGAAATGAAGCTGTGGAGCTGTAGCAGCAGCAACCAGAAGCCAAGGGTATGACTGTAGATCTGTTAGGACCTCAGAGTCTTACCATGGTACACAGTAACTCTTCCAGACATAACAAATGCATAAAAAGATCTTAAGGAAGACTTTCTATGAAACAGCAGGGAACCTGGATTTTTGGATGGCCATGTCTCACAGGTGTCACGAGAGTCCCAGGCGGAAAGCCATGGAATGATCAGTGAATGTGGGGTTTTTTTTGTCTAATAAAGTAGGATGGAAATGAACAAACAAAATTCCCTATGGTTTTAAACAATTTGTAGCTTGGACCAAGAGGGACAAATAATAACAGGGAGAGATCATTGCCTGCCCTTACCCCACAATTTTGACAGACAGGAAGTTGTCTTGACGTAGCTATGCCACTACAAAGGTGTAAGGCACTATATAAGAAACATAGACTTCCTGGGTGGTAGTCTTTTTGAGGTGGGCCAACCCAGGTCACCCTCTATTTGCTTCATTCTTGCATATGAGCTATAGGTCAGCAAGCATGTAATTTGTCTCTCTGGATTACAGCTCCTCAGAACACTTCTCATGGGGTCTCCTCCATACTTGGCTCTGACAGGAAATTCAGAGACAGCATTCCTGAAAAGGGGCTTAGGTAGGTGTATTTTTGTGAGGATATGTGAATTGTTGTGGCCAGGAGGGAGACTGGCAGGCAGTGTCAGTCAAATGGGGCTGCATGTTCTTATACTGTAATTTGAGTCTCCTCTCATGGTGACCTGTGTAGGACCCTGAATACCAGCAACAAACAACACCAGCTTGGTTTTCTGACTCTTCTTTCTCCTTTCTCCTTAGTTCTAACCTCCCCAGTCTGCATGGTTTCCAGTGCTTCCTCCTATCCAGTGTCTTTCTAATGCATCCTCCAAAGTGAAGGGGTGGGACTCACAAAACAGAAGTTGTATCATGCTTCTATGTAGTTTAAAGCTCTTGAGGAGTTTTCCTTTGCCCACTGTTCATGTGAAGCACAAGGCTCTGCACGTACTCTTCTTGGCTATCGCTACAGAACAATTTCTCATTTTTCCGTTTTCAGTTGTTGATAAATGACTTCTGATAACCCCACCAGTCAGTCTACCTCATATCTTCATGCTCGTATTGAAATAATGTCTCATCTAAATTCCCTGGAAATGATACAGCTCTCTCTCTAGGCAGCACTCTTGCCACAGACCCTTGCTTAAACAGCTTCCATGTGCCCCTCCCAAAGAGGAGCCCCACACATCTGTAAGGCCCCACACATCTGTAAGGCCCCACACATCTGTAAGGCCCCACACATCTGTAAGGCCCCGCACATCTATAGGAGAGGAGCCCCACACATCTGTAAGGCCCCACACATCTGTAAGCCCCCGCACATCTGTAGGAGAGGAGCCCCCACACATCTGTAAGGCCCCGCACATCTGTAAGGCCCCGCACATCTGTAGGAGAGGAGCCCCACACATCTGTAAGGCCCCGCACATCTGTAAGGCCCC
>JADRCD010081200.1:0-11684 GCA_019843815.1 Montemys delectorum | reverse complement strand
GTTGATGTTTTCCATCTATTATCCTTTGTAGGGCTGGAATTGTGGAAGGATATTGTGTAAATTTTGTTTTGTCATGGAATATCTTGTTTTCTCCATCTATGGTAATTGAGAGTTTTGCTGGGTATAGTAGCCTGGGCTGGCATTTGTGTTCTCTTAGGGTCTGTATGACATCTGCCCAGGATCTTCTAGCTTTCATAGTCTCTGGTGAGAAGTCTGGTATAATTCTGATAGGCCTGCCTTTATATGTTACTTGACCTTTTTCCCTTACTGCTTTTAAAATTCTTTCTTTCTTTAGTGCATTTGGTGTTTCTATTATTATGTTTTGGGAGGAATTTCTTTTCTGGTCCAGTCTATTTGGTGTTCTGTAGGTTCATGATCATCTCTTTCTTTGGTTAGGGACATTATCTTCTATAATTTTGTTGAAGATATTTGCTGGCCCATTACATTGGGGAGAATCTTCACTCTCTTCTATACCTATTATCCTTAGGTTTGGTCTTCTCATTGAATCCTGGATTTCCTGGATGTTTTGGGTTAGGAATTTTTTGCTTTTTGCATTTGCTTTGACTGTTGTGTCAATGTTTTCTATGGAGTCTTCTGCCCCTGAGATTCTCTCTTCTATCTCTTGTATTCTGTTGGGGATGTTTCCTGATTTCTTTCCTAGGTTTTGTATGGCCAGGTTTGTCTCTTTTTCTGTTTTCTTTATCGTTTCTATTTCCATTTTTAGATTCTGGATGGCTTTGCTCATTTCCTTCACCTGATTGACTGTTTTTTTCCTGAAGATCTTTAAGGGATTTTTGTGTTTCCTCTTGAAGGGCTTCTAGCTGTTTACCTGTGTTCTCTTGTATTTCTTTGAGGGTGCTATTTATGTCTTTCTTAAAGTCCTGTATCATCACCATGAGAAGTGATTTTATATCTGAATCTTGCTTTTCCGGTGTAATGGTGTGTCCAGGACTTGTTATGGTGGGAGAATTAGGTTCTGATGATGCCAAGTGACCTTGGTTTGTGTTGTTTATTTTCTTATGCTTGCCTCCCGCCATCTGGATAACTCTAGAGCTATCTGCCCTTGCTAAATCTGACTGGAGCCCATCCTTCCTGGGATCCTGGTTGTGTTAGAACTCCTCAGAGTCAAGCTGGTCTGTGATCCTGTGATCCTGGGCTTGTTAGGTCACCTTGGAGTGAAGCTTCCTCTGGATGTTGTGGGACTGGCTGAGCTTGCACCCAAGATCGGTTCTCTGGATATTTTCTTTATTTACATTTCAAATAATATCTCTTCCTGCTCCCATCACCAGAATCCCCTATCCCACTCCCATCCCCCTGTTTCTCTTAGGGTGTTCCTGTACCCATACACTCCTGCCTCCCCTCCTTTGAATTCTCCTACACTGGGGCCTCTAGCCTTCATAGGACCAAGGGACTTTCCTCCATTGGTGTCCTACATTGCCATCCTCTGCTACATATGCAGCTAAATCCATGGGTCCTTCCATGTGTACTCCTTGGTTGGTGGTTTAGTCTCTGGGAGCTCTGGAAGGATCTAGTTGGTTGATATTATTGTTCTTCCTATGAGGTTACAAACCTCTTCAGCTCATTCAGTCCTTTCTCTAACCCCTCCACTGGGGACCCCATTGGGGACTAAGTGCTGAGTTCAAAGTTTGGCTGCAAGCATCCACCTCTGTATTTGTCAGGCTCTGACAGAGCCCCTTAGGAGGTAGGTATATCAGGTTCCTATCAGTACGCATTTCTTGGCATCCACAATAGTCTCTGGGTTTGGTGAGTGTATATAGGTTAGATCCCTAAGTGGGGCAGTCTTTGGATGCCCTTTCCTTCAGTCTCTGTTCACCACTTTGTCTCTATATTTGATCCCATGAGTATTTTGTTCCCCTTGCTAAGAAGGTCCAAAGTATTCAAACTGTGGTCTTCCTTCTTCTTGAGCTTCATGTGGTCTGTGGATTGTATCTTGGATATTCTGAGTTTGGGGGCTAATATGCACTTATTAATCCTAATGTCATCCCTGTTGGGTCCTGGGCATCTGGGACTTTCTATTGGCTACCCCTAGTTCCCCATCCCCCACTGCTATTCACCTCCATTCAATTTCTTGACCCTCTATACTTCTCTACCTGAGGATGTGGGAGGAGACAGGAATGATGCATACCATGTATGTTTTGGTAATTGGGTTACCTCATTCAGGATGACATTTTCTAGTTCCATCCATTTGACTTAGAATTTGATAAGTCATTGTTTTTTAATAGCTGAATAGTACTCCATTGTGTAAATGTTCCACATTTTCTGTATCCATTCCTTTTTTGAAGGATATCTGAGTTCTTTCCAGCTTCTGACTATTATAAATGAGGCTTCTATGAACATAGTAGAGCATGTGTCCTTATTACCTGTTGGAGTATCTTCTGGGGATATATGCCCAGGGGTGGTATAGCTGGGTTCTTGGGTAATACTGTGTTCAATTTTCTGAGGAACATCCAGACTGATTTCCAGAGTGGTTGTACCAGCTTGCAATCCCACCACTGATGGAGGAGTATTACTCTTTCTCCACATCCTTGCCAGTATCTCCTGTCACCTGAGTTTTTTATCCTAGTCATTCTGACAGGTGTGAGGTTTAATCTCTGGATTGTTTTGATTTGCAATTCCCTGATGACTAAGAATGTTGAACATTTTTTTAGGTGCTTCTTGGCCATTCAATATTCCTCAGTTGAGAATTCTTTCTTTAGCTCTGTACCCCATTTTTAATAGAGTTATTTGATTCTCTGGAGTTTATCTTCTTCAGTTCTATGTATATATTTTAAATTAGCCCTCTATCAGATGTAGAACTGGTAAAGATCTTTTCCCAATCTGTTGGTTGCTGTTTTGTCCTATTGACAGTGTCCTTTGTTTTACAGACTATTTGTAATTTTATGAGGTCCCATTTGCTGATTCTATTTCTTTAGGGGTTGTGGGACTGTTTAGATAATTTATCTGATCTTGGTTTAACTTTGGCACCTTGTATTTGTCTCAAAAATTATCCATTTCATCCAAATTTTCCAATTTATTTGAATACTGGCTTTGTAGTTGGATTTGAAAATTTTTTTGAATTTCCTCAGTTTCCATTTTTAATGTCTTCCTTTTCATTCCTGATTTTGTTAATTTGTATATTGATTTTGGTATTCAGTTATTCTGGTCGTTCTGGCTAAGAATTTATCTATTTCGTTGATTTTCTCAAAGAACCAGCTCTTGATTTTGTTGATTCTTTGTATAGCTCTTTTTGTTTCTACTTGGTTGATTTCAGCCCTGAGTTTGATTATTTCCTGCTATCTAATCCTCTGGAATGTATTTGCTTTTTTCTTTTTCTAGAGCTTTCAAGTATGCTGTCAAGCTACTAGTGTAAGCTCTTTCCAGTTTCTTTTTGGTGGTACTTAGAGCTATGCTTTCATTGTGTCCCATAAGTTTCGTATGATGTGCTTTCATTTTCATTTTCATTAAATTCTAAAAAGTCTTTAATTTCTTTTTTTGAATTTCTTCCTTGACCAAGTTTTTACTGAGCTCCTTCCCCCGTGAGTTAGGCAAGCTTTACAATTACAATGTCTAGTGATTACTTGAGAATCTCAAGTACTGCTTAAAGTCATAAAAGAAAACTC
The DNA here is from genome assembly GCA_019843815.1 of Montemys delectorum. NCBI lineage: Eukaryota > Metazoa > Chordata > Mammalia > Rodentia > Muridae > Montemys > Montemys delectorum. The sequence continues at coordinate 8,064 of JADRCD010081200.1, read as the reverse complement.
TGAAGGAAGACCCAACAAGCAGCTGAGAGATTAGGATGCAGATATTTTCACACAACCAATGGACAGAAGCTCCTGACCCCATGTGGTTAAATTAGGGAAAGTCTGTAAGAAGCTGAGGAGGTAGACCAGCAGTCTCAATTAACCTGGACCCCTGAGATCTCTCATGAGCTCGATCACCAACCAGGCAGCATACACTGGCTGATATGACTCCCCTAACACATATATAGCAGAGGATTGCCAGGTCTGGGTTTAGTCAGAGAAGATGCCCCTAACCCTCAAGCGACTGGAGGCCCCAGGGAGTTTAGAGGCCTGGTTGTGTGGGATATGTGTGGTGGGGACATCCTTGTGGAGACAGTGTGTAGAGAGGAGGTATGGAATATTGAACAGTTGGAGGGTAGACTGGAGGAAAGGAATAAAGTCTGGACTGTAAAAATAAAGAAAGAAAGAAAGAAAGAAAGAAAGAAAGAAAGAAAGAAAGAAAGAAAGAAAGAAAAAAAGAAAGAAATAGGTAAATAAATAAATAAAAGTCCCAAAAGAAAAAGAAAATAGATGGAATAGATGTTGAATCACAAAAAAGTAATATTATTTCAAATATGTATTTATTCTTCTTCAGTTCTATTGAAGTCAGAGTTTTTTCCTGATAGGAAAGTATTCTACCACTTAATTCCATCCTTCCCTCTATTGTCTCATGTTAATAACTTCTACAGGCTATAACAATGTAGGCTTGAATATAGGAAAAACATTACAGTGATCTATGCTTCTTTATTACATAGAAATGTAGTGATCATATTTTTCAATTAATTCCTACTTTAAATATTTCTCTGAAAATTATATATAAGGTGAAAATGATTATTTTTAGTAAATTACACCATGTTACTCATATTTCCTATTTTATTTTTAAATTATATGATATGTTCAACATTCTCTCCTGTCATTTTTTTTCTTTCTTTTTTTTTTTATTAGATATTTTCTTTATTTACATTTCAAATGGTATCCCCTTTCCTGGTTTCCCCTCAGAAAACCCCCTATCTCCTGCTCACTCCCCCTGCTCACAAACTCACCCACTCCTGCTCCTTGGTCCTGGCATTCCCCTACACTGGGGAATAGAGCATTCACAGGACCAAGGGCTCTCCTCTCATTGATGACCAACTACTCCTCTACTACTGTTGTAACCCTTGAATTACTAATGCTAACTCTCTGTGGTTAAAGCCTTTTCAAAGAGACTCCATTACTGTGTATAGACAGTTTGCCCCTGCATTCTTCCTGCAGAATGTCCCATTTTCCCTCCTACCCTAGGCAAGCACAATATGCAGTCTGCTGTTTTCTGCTGTGTCCTCCTGCAGCAAGCTCAGTGCTCCTTCCCCCTCCCTGGCCACTCTGAGAGAACCTAGTCAAGCGTCAGAATGGCACTGCCTGTAAAAACTCTCCCTTAATGAAAACATCCCAAGTAACTAAATTCTAGCATGAGACATCCTCCCCACCTCTGCATGGCCAGAACTAGCACTCTCTCTAATAAAGGGCCAAACTCTCCAGGTGCCTGTCCTTGGGATCTTAAAGAAATAACGAACTAAAAGAAGATTAGGGCCTTACATTCAAATCATAGAAAAGGATAATCTGAAGTCACAGATACTTATGGCAGGCCATAAAATTAGTTCCTGATAACCCCAAAACAGACATTCATTAATCCTCCTCCCTGCTTCAGTTCTGACCCATCAAATGGTTACTGCCTTTCACACACCCCCTTCACACTGAGCACTCAAAGAATTCCTAACTATACTATATATAGACACAATATTTTCTGGACTCGTCATCTCATGCCAGCATTTACCCTGTGAGTGTGAGGCATGTGATCCGAGTCAGAATTTGAAATAAAAAAAAGACTCTTTTGCAAGTTGCAGCGGGTTTTCAATTCCTAGGCTTGTCTGGATTTCCCGTGGACTCAGGGCATAAAACTGCATATGCATCTGGAATCATGGTCTTCATGTGTACTCTTTGGTTGATGGTTTAGTCCCTGGGAGCTCTGAAGTACTAGTTAGTTCGTATTGTTGTTCCTCCTATGGGGTTACAAACCCCTTCAGCTACTTGAGTCCTTTCTCTAGCTCCTTCACTGGGGACCCTGTGCTCAGTCCAGTGGTTGGCTCAGAGCATCCACCTCTGTATTTGTCAGGCATTGGTAGAGCCTCTCAGGAGACAGCTATATAAGGATCCTGTCAGCAAGCACTTGCTGGCATGATGAATCATGATTGGCACTTCAGGTGGATCTAGAATCAACAAAGGAAGGAGCTTCTAGCAGTTGTTCTATTGCTTAAGTTAAGGGAAATGTGAAGCATCGCACTAACTATCACACTGAATGTGGGGAGGACATTTTTCTGGTGCCTCAGAAAAAAGATCTAAGGGAAATTTTATGCTTTTGCCTTCTTGTTTTCATATCTCTGCTATGACATCATGCAATCTCTCACTGCTACTGCCATCCTCTGAAACAAAGCTCCAGTGTTGCGTTGTATTTGTTGGTTGGTTTGTTTGTTTTCAGCTTGGACTGAAGATAAGTAACTCTGGCAGAATATTCTATATCTTCAACATCAGATTTTTGAATGCCAAAGTGGCTTCACATGTTGAACAGTTCTGTATTCTAATCCAATGGATCTTCTTTTAATACACATCAATTCTGTCAGCTGTCATCCAATAAGGAACCCCAATTAATATATCATAATTTCAAAATTATTGAAAATTTTGAAAATTAAAAAAATTAAAAATAACTTTTCAATTTATACCTAATTATTAATAGTTATCACAACATTATACTGGCTAATACAGCATTAATCTTAAAAATTATTATACACATGTTTTCCTAGTCATAAACACTGGAATGACTGACCAAAGCTAGCATTTAAGTATCAAATATTTGTTTATGATTTCTCATCTTTAGGAAAAGTATCATCCTTCTCTATTTTTAAATAATATACTTGTGTTACACATTTGTTATTTTAAAAACCTTTAATATTATCAGATATGTGACAAGATAAAAATTTCTAACCCCCATCTAAATCTATGTTTATACAAAAAGAGATTCCAAATGTATAAATCAGAATTGCTTTATTCCCTATGATAGGCGGAAATAATGTTCCCACTCCCCCAAGTTGTCTACATTCTAAGAGTAATGCCCTTGAATATGTAATTTCACATGGCAAAAGGAGTATTATACATTTGATTAATAATCTTGAGATATAGAGTTATACCTGGATTATGCAAATGGATCCTATGTAATCACACAGGAATTTTAGAAGTGAAATAGGGAGCAGGAGAGTCAAAGGCAAACAGGTTTACAGATGATATGCTGATGATTTAAAGATGGAGTAAAATACTTCATACCAAGAATATAGTTTCCATAGGAACCTGAGAAGCATATAAAATCATTCTCTCTTTTAGAATCACCAAAAAGGACTACATCCATCCTGACAACTTAATTTCAGTCCAATTTTGAACAGACATAGGAAATAGAACACCTTTATCATTTTAAGCCATTAAATGTAGAGTAATTTGTCTCAGCAGCAATTAACATCTAATAATGCTAATCTCCATGTGGCTGGGCAGTCATGCTGTCGTTGCTTCCATCAGACTATCCTAAGAATGCTGTTCATGGAAAGAAGGGAAAAGATATCTGCATGGCGTCTCTAAAATTTAAAATAGGCTTATATAAACTAGGCTTATAAAACTCTACTTTTACATCCTGTTCTTATTTGGAAAGTACATAAGAGATGATGATCCTTCCCAGCATAGCATATTCTTACTACCTTGCTCACGTGGATAGAAGCTGTCATAAGACTTTTACTAGAGAGACAAACAAATGTCTTTTTTTTCTGTCATATGAAGGCACCAAAAAATTCCATCCAAGTCCAACAGTTGTTTCTTGGGGCTACCCATAGAAACATGGAAATCTATACTATTGGAATTTCCCATGGGCAACTAAGAACAGGTATATTACCAAAGAGTCCTCATGCAACATGTATGTCCCTTAGAGTTGTATTCATCTTATGGGTCATGTATGAGAAAATTTGTGCTACAGAATGTTTCTCATTGGCCCATAAAAAGAAAGTTACATTGTTGGAGAAACCCATCCCAATCTACAATTTACCTCTTATGTATGCATTAATAGATGACTTATCAAGATCTGCTGAGCCCTGTGAGCCCTGTAAGCTTCATGAATCCTATTTCTTTTCGCTCCTCAGTGAAAGAGAGAATATCAGTTGACTTGAGAGGTTCTTGTAAAGTCATCAAAGCTACTCTCATTCCAAAGAGCAATGCTCATGTTCAACTCAGAAGGAACAGCAACCCAAGCATACGATAAAAGTCTCAATGATCTTGGTTGACTATTTTTTTATTGGTTATTTTATTTATTTATATCTCAAATGTTATCCCTATTTCTGGTTTCCCTTCCACAAACCCCTTTTCCCACCTCCTTCTCCCTGCTTCTTTGAGAGTGCTTCCCTACCCACCTATCCATTCCTGCCTAACTGCCCTAGCATTCTCCTAGATTGGGGCATCAAGCATTCACAGGACTAAGGGTCTCCCCACTTATTGATGCCAGATAAAGCCATCTTCTGATATATGTGCAGCTGAAGCCATGAGTCCCTCCATGTGTATTCTTTGATTGGTGGTTTAGTCCCTGGGAGCTCTGCAGAGATCTAGTTGGTTGAGTTTTTTGTTCTTCCTATGGGGTTGCAAACCCCTTCAGCTTGACTTTTAAACATGCCATTCTAATCCTCAACAGAATCTCTTAATTGACCCTGAATACTCTAACTGTGGACATTTAATTATCTGACTAGACTCTCAGGACATTGGTTAGAGGTTTTAACAAGAAAATATGCATGACTGTAAAGAAAAGTTTCAGAAATCTAAGTAAACAGCATATTAACTTATTGGGTCACAGTGGTATGAAGTAATGTTACTTGAAAAACTCACAATGACTAAGAGGAGACATCACTACAGTAAAATGACACAAAGGGTAATATGTGTTATATATATGGAGGACTGCAGGATAGTTTTCTATAGGACATAGCACAGGTTATCTTACTACAAAATAGGGACTCATCAAGAGTCATGAATCTAGCATGAAGTAAACTTGGTATCAGAAACAGAATCCTTCAGTTCATCTTTGCATCTTTGCTGATGATGTTTCTGAAGTCTTGCTGTCTATACAAACACCTGAGGACTCAATCATCAATTGTTATTTATTTCCACAATGCACATACTGGCAGAAGTGTGACTTTCAACTGCCATTGTACCTGTTTTATCTGTGGCAGACTAAGAAGAAAGACAATTTTTCAAAAGTCCGTATGTAGTAACTAATGACAGAGGTCATCAAGTGGAGAACTCAAGTGGATGATAATAGGCATTCTCACTTTATTTCCTATGCTTGAACAGTCATAGCATCCCAGTGGAAAGCACTTGATGTCATCAGAGCTATTCTTTCGAAAACTACATATGATCATTTAAGAAAAGTTGCGTTACCCTATGGCCCTATTAACTTCATGACTTTCAATCAATGGGAAGAGTTAAGGGGTTCAATAATTTTCCAGTTAGAAAGCTACCATTGCTGGGCTGGAGAGATGGCTCAGAGTTTGGAAGCACTGAATTCTCTTCCAGTGGTCCTGAGTTCAGTTTCCACTAACCACATGGTGGCTCACAACAATCTATAATGAAATCTAGTGCCCTCTTATGGTATTCAAGCATACATTCATGCAGAATACTGTATACTAAATAAATAAATATTTAAACAAAAGAAAGTCACCATTGTTTTATATATAGCCAGATGTTGTTCAAGTCTAGAAAATTCTGTATTCACTTATACAATTTTCATGATAGTACTAACTTTACTCATGCTTAGTTAACTACATCATCTCAAGATGATTCATCGTTAAATGAGAGTATCAGACTAGAGTATTTATTGTAAGTTATGGTTGGATAAATATTCAAATATTCAGAACTAGTAGAATGTATATGTATATATGGATAATTTAGGCATGTGATTTAGAAAATTGTCTAGACTGTGTTGACAGCTAACAAGTTCTGCCTTGATCACAGCAGTTTTTGCTGCTGCTGAAGAAAGACAATTTCGTTCTTCAGTTTGCTCTTAAAGCCTGTCAAATAGTTGCACAGGTTCTATCCAGACAATCAAGATGATTAAGAATATATATATCTTTGCATATATAGCACCAATGTTGGTGAGTAGAAGAAGAGAGAGGGACTTAGTCTTGTTGGCCAGTCTATTTAAATAATGGTGAGGATCAAATTCAGTGAGAGTGATAGACAGAGAACAATACTTGAAATGGCTCACTGGTCTCCACATATGCCTGTATAGGTTAGTTAATATATGCACATAATATCACCACAGACATGCACACCCATACACATAAACAAAGACCAATTAATTGGTAGGAATTGTTTACCATCTTTAACTAGTGTCAGTTTAATATATATATAGTAGAAAACTAGTAACTGATAGTGAAAAGGGATTTACTCTAACGTACCAGAGCGATACTCCACAAAAGATTCCCAGGGATTCAAAACTGTCTAAATTATCAATCTCATAAACATACTGTTCAAAAGGCTAGCTAAGAAGGGGAATGTTTGCAGGAGACATTTTATACACCTTAATAAGTTTTTTAGATACAGATTTTTATACATAAGGGGGTTACTTATATGTAGATGATGGTGACATATAAGTAGATTACATAACAGATTATTATTTATTCATAAAGGAAACATCAGTATAAAAACACTCACTGAATGTGTGGGTTCCTACCTGTAAACCCATAAGTTTGACATATCCTTAACTCTAAACTTCACTTAATACAGTACATGTAACTTAATAACACAGTAAACTGATGATTTCTTTTTTTTTTTAATTTCAGGGTTTCTGTTCAATATTGTTTACACAGCATCCTAATTTTGAAAAACAATAAATCCCACCATAGTCATGAGGTACCACTTTAGTTTCCTGGACAGAAATCTTCTGATCCCATCACATTAGCTGCTCTTTATAGTGAGCATGTGAGAAACTTCATTCAGTCAACAAGCATCTTCGCAAGATTCTTCATAGAGGAAGGATTTGGTGATCATTCCTAACAGTCAAAAAATGTCAAATGTTTTTTCCCAGGTATCTCTAGACAGCTGTTGAGGAGAAAGAAACACTGTCCTCAATTCCAATCCTCAATCTTATCAAACCAGTTGAGGTTGGCATAGAAACAAGAGTGAATGCTTGAAAGGAAAGAATGGCCTCTTTCTATTAAGCAAACCTTCACTTTTACTTTCCATGGCAAGGGCTGCCGGTGTACCTCAATATAACCAGTGAAAACCCAGTGTTCTCTGTCAAGTGTTTGAAAAGTCTGTGTTGTCTACTTGCTGGACACAAGTGATTTCAGCTTATCGAGTCCATTAAATAAGCAGTGGACCCATGTTTATCTGCTGAGGGCTGTGGCATTTGTTTTGCTTTCTGATTGCAGTTTGTCTGCACAATAGCAAAATACTGTGAGAAGTATTCGCTAATCCTAAGCATCTGTTGCTTTTTCCCTAGATTCAATACAAGGGCTAAGGGAATTTCTAAGGCTCTCTCTAAATATTTATATAGGTGTCTTTGAGTAATTTTCTCTAGTGGATTACCGTTAACAACATTAGAAAATCAAATAGTGAAATTGGAATCAAATCCAGTCATTAATATTTGACTTGTAAAAGTTTGTTTTTCTCAAGAAAAATTCCCAAAAAGAGCCCATACTCTCTCATGTAGGTCAATAAACTGTACAACTAAAAAATAATAATAATTGGTAATAATGTTAAAAATAATAACAATAAAGAGCATAGCACAACTACCTCTATTCAGTACAGGGGCCCTCTACAGTGACATTTTGTCCATAACCTCAAATTGGGAGATCGCATCCTAAGTGCCAGCTATGCCATTCTTTCTTCACTATATAAGTCACTTATCCATCTAGAAATCAGGTCTACCTTATAGTGTTTCCTCTGGTTTATGGAAAATGTTGACTTCCCTCTTTCTCTGGGCAGGGTAAG
>JADRCD010081198.1:0-15776 GCA_019843815.1 Montemys delectorum | reverse complement strand
TCTCTCTCTCTCTCTCTCTCTCTCTCTCTCTCTCTCTCTCTCTCTGTCTGTTCTCTCTCTCTCTGTCTGTCTCTCTGCCTTTCTCTGCCTCTACTACCCTCTTAACTCCCCTCCTCATGCCCTGAATAGACTATTCTATAATATACCATTGTGTGTCTGGTCCCTCAGGGGAAAGGGATACCACAGCAAGGGTCTGCTGAGGCAGCCCCTTCCCTGATACCTGACTACACCTCCATAGAACATATACCCCCTCTCCTTATCTTTTTATAAACACATCAACAGGCATAAGACTCCAATCCATGAGAGATTCAAGAGACTTAAGATTTGGTCCAGTGTGTTTAAAGGTGAACATTGAGCCAAATGTTTTCTCAAGACACAAAAGAACTAATGAGGCTTTCCCTGTTGTGTTTGGGGCTTACCTAGGACCTAGTATTCCTTCCTTGCACTTTTCTCTCATTTGAAAGAGGGACAACTTTCATGTTTCTGTCCTACTGTTGTAGTTTAAAGCATATGATGTACAGGTTTTCAGTTTCACAGCTGGAGGAAACATACCTCCGGATGTGTACTCTCTTGAGTTTCACTCACTTCTGATTTAAATGGGCCTCTTCAGTTGGAACTTTTGAGTAGGTGTTAGAATTATCTTCAGGCACTAACAGAGAGGTACTGAATGTATCTGGTATTCGAGAAGGTCACAAATTTTAGGGTGGTGGAATGCTTTGGTCTGAATGTCCTTCAAAAATCGTGCTCTCTGTTGTAGTGGTAAAAGATGAGTTTTCATTTATCCCCTACCCTGGAACTTTAAGTGTCTATGAGATTAGGCTCAGCTTAATACTTTTTGGGACTCCTACATATGTAAACAAGTGGCTCTCAGATTCTTGTGCCTGCTCTTAAGACTCTTCATTGGTTGGTTTGCCTTATCCTGCCTGGAGGTGATGGTTTTTGTTTTATCTTATTATATTTTATTTTGTCATCTTTGGTTGCTTTCTCTTAGAAGCCTGTGTTTTTCTAATGAGAAACAAAAAGGGAGTGGATCTCGAGAGGATGGGAGGTAGAAGAACTGGGAGGAGTAAAGACAGTGGAAACTATTGTCAGGATATATTGTATAAGAAAGGAATCACTTTTAGTAAAAGAAAAATTAAAAAAGTAAGAGACAGGTTTGTGGGAAAGAAATTGAGTAATGAGTACTCTGTTTTCATGGGGGGGGGGTTAGGACTTTATAGAAGAGTTTGAGTGAATTAATATGTTCATCTGTCTTTCTGCCTTTCTGCTATTGAGGAGACATTACAAAGGCCCTCATCAGACACTAAATTCTACTTAGTACCATGGTCCTAGACTTCTCATCCCTTATACCTATAAGAAAATTAATTTTGATTTTTTTTTAATAATTACCTAATCTTTGGTGTTTTGTTATAGCAACACAAAATGGCTAAGACAGACAGTTAAAGACTCAAGTTTTCAATCCACAAAATTAACACAATAACATTATAAGGCCCAAGGGAGTTTTCAATATGAGATGAGGTAATGCGTTTAATGTGCTTTATTCAAGACCTAGAATCAAGGTCTTAAAACTCTATAGATATGCTACACTATGTGTTATTGTGTTGCTAGAAGTTTACCATAGAGAGTCAGGATGCAAACAAAGAAAGAAACAAAGATGTCTTCTCAGGAGTACCTAGCAGTGATGCTGACACCAATAAGTCAACATCAAGAAAGTAGTGACCAATGAAATCTCACTGTGTTCATAAGTAGGGTGTGCAATAATAAAGAGCAGCTTAGAAACTTGCAACCTTACTTGGCTTGGGATATGTACCCACCCTACTTTAAATAGTGTACCTAGCAACCCTGGACCCAAACCTACAATGAGTTGCCTTCACATCCTACTCCAAACAATGAAATGTACCTTTATGTCCAAAACAACCATCAGTGATTCCCCTTTCATGGACAGTTTCTGTGCTATTGTGTATCTTTAGCTATATCTAGTATGAGAATGAGAAAGCTAACCCCAGTTCTGACTGGTCTGGAGCATGTGAAAGAAAACATTATATCCTCTTCCTGAACTTTTAGGAAAAAATGCTCTATTAACATCTAATGTCTATCCATAATTAGATGTGCACATGATTAAAATTAAAAATATCAGAGGAAGAAGCATGCTCAGTAGACAAAAGGTTATATAACCTAAATCTGTCCATCAAAATATAAAACCATTTTCCCTAATCCCTAGTAGCTAGCTCTTTCTCTTAAACTCCATGAAAAGATACCCCAAACAGTAAGCAGGATTTTTGAGTATTCTCTCACTTATGTAGTCTGTTGTCTCTCTAGGATGTGTAAAGTTTCTTTGCTAATTTGTAATCTGTGTGTGTGCCTTTTCTGCCCACTTTTTTTTTTTTTTTAGTAAAATATGAAATTTTAAGTATAAATAAGACATCAAGACCCTGGAGACACCTGATTTAGAAACTGACCATGGGTAACATAATCCCAATTGATGACAGTGTGATAGTCAGAGCCCATGACATTGAGAAAACACCTAGGATATGTGCGAGCTCGTCATCAGCTTCCTCTAGTGATGCATCCATAGCACAGGTCAAAGAATATGAAGAGGGAAAGGAAACCCAAGAGTTAATGGAATGAGAGAATAAGTAAAGAATGATGTTTTTCTGGTTATATGAGAGGCTGGAAGATTGTCACAATCAGCAGACTTCCTTCTCAACCAAGGAACCATCCCAGGAGCAGCACGCAGCATCTGATAAGGGTGTTGACATTTAGCCAGGGCCTGTGAAATTATGGAACCACGTGCTCTAAATATCTACCTCAGGATCAGAGAGTTGGATGAACAAACTTTTATAAGAAATGTAGCAGTCTGCCTAGGGATCAAGCTCAGTGGTAAAGCATGTGCCTGGTTTATCTAAGACCATGTTTGATACCAAACACTGAAAAAAATAAGATTGAAAATGTTACCATTAGTACATTTCAAATGTTCAATTTGAGAAGAACCCAAAGTCATAATGGATATTTAACAGAGTAAAAGGGTCTAGATAGAAGATGCCATAGGTGGTTGGGTGTTCCTTCCTACTATTTCTGAGCCCTAGCAGGATCTAACACCATGCATTTCTCTTATCCTCTTGCTTGCTGTCTGCCTCACTTGGTTGTCTGGAAACTCCAATGAGGGCACTCATTAGGTTTCATTCCATTCATTCTCAATCACACTATTATACTTGGACAGTACCTGGCACACAGTAGGCACTTAATATATAAATGTTGGATAACAGGATAGAGACAGATAATATATCAAGCTAAGAAGCAAGAGTCATAAACACCAATGCAGGCCTTCCAAGTGGCAGTGAGATAGAGAACAAAACAGGATCTAAGTAGAGTCAATAAGAGATCAGGTTCCAGCCTGTCCCTTGCCTCCAGTAGGCCCATTTCTCTAAGCTTCCACCAGTTTTTCAGAGCACTGCTGTCCTCTTCCAGATTTAGCCTTCTTTCCTTTATGATGAGAAGATTTATGCTGTATTTCCAAGATCTAGGTGTTTACAGGACTCCTGTTAGCTTCTACTAATAGGAAAACTTGGAGAAAGGTCAGGCATCAGGAGGAAGTCCTGATTAGTGTTTATGGCTCCTGCCTCTTGGCTTGATATTATCTGTCTCTATCCTGTCATCCGACATTGAGTGTATTTAGTATTGAGTGCCTACTTCCTACTGTGTTTCAAAAAGGACTCACTCAGTCCTTGCTGATCCTTGTCAGTAGCCACACCCATCCAGCCCCCAACCCCATTTGATTTGTGTTGGCCTGTTTTCCAGAAGAATCTGAACACTTAGGCTCAATGCTTACCTCAGAATTTTGAGCTCAGAGTATCTGTGCTCCCAAGTCTTAGACTCAGTTCTTCTCTACACTGGGGATTTTCTTAGACTTTCTCCTCCGTTTTCCATCTCTGCTACTGATTTTCATACTAAATCTCTCTGCCTAAACAGCAATTGTAACTCTAGGTTGTCATGAAACCTTAATAGATACTTGATTTTCTTGCATAGAAGTAAAGTCTATACCAGTTGGAAGATTGCAATAATTAGACCTGGAGTTGCATAATTTCTCTTGGGTGACTAAGTGGGAAATATTTCAGGTTTTGTGGCTCATAAGTTGTCTGGCCTTTGTTGTAGCTATTCAAAGTCAGCCTTTATAACTCAATGAATGAATGATGCTATGTTCCCATCAAACTTTATTTACAAAAGCAGGTGGCAAATTTGGAGTATTGAATAAGTATGTAGACATTTCTTAAAACTGTGAGCAATAAAAAGCAAAGCACACAATTCTCAAGATTAAGTTTAACAAACATACACTAAGTTTGACATGTGGATGGCCATGAAGAAATTGGAACTTGACCCCATAGAGCAGCAGAGGGCAAATGGGCCCCATATTTGGGCCAAGAAGAAACAATGCTGTCATTGATGTGGAAATATGAGCCATGTTGACTGCTACAAGGGAGGGTCCAGGAGGCTCCACACGCCAAAGCAATGGTTCAGAGGAATGAACACAGGCTTGCTTTTGGAAGAAAAAATAACCTATATTCTAATTATAGGTACTCTCTCACCCCTTGACAGAACTCTCTTGGGAATAAACAAAACATAAAAACAAAAGGCTAAACTAATATATTAGGTGTGTTGATGCCTTGCTAAGCTGTCTAACAGTGAGGGCCAGTGTAATATGAAGAGATAGGGACCCAGTGATGGAGAAAACTTCTTAATAATATAGGGATAAATGACCCACAGATCATATCAAATTGCTTCAGCCTAGCGGGTAGTTACTCTGATGACAAATAGCTGAAAATAATTGTGGAAAGACACTGATGAAGGGTGTTAGCTTGCAAGCTGGGAATGATCAGTTGGTATTTGGAAGAATATCACCATTTAGGAAAGCTGAAAAGCTCTAATGTTGACTCACTGAAGAACTTTCCAAAAACATTTATAAGCATAATTAACAAAGCTACTCTTTGGGACAGATGTTCCTAATCCAGGGTACAAGGAAAAACAATCCTTGGAAAAATGTCCCATAGAAACGGTCCCTTTTCCAGTATTTACCAGGCAAATATCTTAGCACCATTGGGCATATGGTAAATGTTTTTATGTTTCTAGCCTCTGAAAGTGTTAAGAAACAAAAGCATGTTGAAAAAGTATCTAAAATCACGTTTATGAGCCTTCTTGCATTCTTTTGGTGGGCTGGATAGTTCTAAGCATGTGTATCCCATTAACTCATGTATCCAGCTTAGTCTTACCCCATACTCGAGATAAGTAGACCAAGATACAGATAGTTGTGACCAAAGTGCAATGACTAATAAACACCCAAGCCACAACAGAAAAGGCAATCGGCTCCAAGGGCTGAGGTTGGATGTTTAAACCTCACTGAACGTTTGCGCGTGGTAGACACTCTGAGAGCAAACTTTATGAACTGGTGGGGGTTTGTTAGGCTTTATGGAGGTGTGAATTCAACGCCTGCAGCTAACTGAAGAAGTCAGCTGCTTCTCTTTCATGTCATTTTCATCAAAAACTAGTCACCCAGGGACTCATTTTGTACCTTACTCACCACTGTTGTGCGTCTGGCCCTCCTGTTTGCTTAATCCTTTTCTTAGAGCCCGGAGGAATGGGGAGCCTTCCTTCCTGACAACCCCTGGCCATCCTAGGCTTCACATCCTCGGTTCCCTGACTTGCAAAGGACATGATCATCATCTCATCTCTGCCTTTCAAGCATTTCAGTTTCTCCTCACTGCTTACCTCTTCCTCATCTACGTATGCATGAGAAAGGTCACCCATGAGGAAGTGCTTTCCAGACCTTTCTACCTCTCTGAGCCATCTGCCTATTCTCTTGTACGAGCATAACCTCACTAGTACACCGTCTGTGTTGATAGGCTCAATCCTCCCTCTCACCAACCCTCGTCATGCCTCTTCATCGGTCCATTAGTGTTCAGCCCAAACCTCCCTCTTCTTCCTCATCTTCTCCTATGGTTCTTTTTCTATGCTAGATGTTTGACCAATTGATCAGAACATTTTATACCGTTAGTTAACCACACAATCTAAAATCTCTTTCTTCATCAGACTATAAATACTCCAAGAGAGTGGATGCGCCTTTGTCAAACCAATGAACACCATACACATAATTTCAGATAATCTAGTGTAGGATGGTTTGAAATTGTATTTATGAACATACTATAGAAAGAAAGAACTGAGTACCTGCTGTTGTCCTCTGCCCTCCATATAGGCTGTGGCATGAGCATTCACACACACACAAAACAAATGTTAAGAGAAAAAGAATCCTCCTCTCTTGTGCACTCTGCTTTGATTCAAGGAATACTTATTTACCACACACAGTGCTAGTCCATGCCCTGGGCACCAGAGATATACCTGAAGACACCATGAAAAACTGGTTTTCTGGAAGCTTATATCCTAAAAGGAGAAGCTGGGGAGCAAAGAAGTCAGCAATGGTGACAGTAGGTAGTAGTGAGTGTCATGAAGGAAAACAACCAGGGAGGGAAGAGGACTGTCCATTTTGTTTGTTTTTACCAGGGGAGTTTGAAAGACTGATGGGTAAGAAACATTTGAGACAAGATCTGTAGGTGAGCAAGTGGGTGCCATTCAGATTCAGGGGATAAACTCAAGAGAAAGGGGAACAAGTGGGATGAGCTACAGAGATAGTAGGGAGCTGGGACAAGTATTTTCTGGCCATGTTTTCTGGTCAATAGCTCTGCATTCATTTTAAGGCGATGGGAAGCCACTAAATGGTTCCAAGGAGAGACGGACATGATTTGCCTGTGCATAAATATGACCACTGCATTTGTTTTCTGTCCCCATTTAACAAATTGCCCCAATCTCAGTGAATTAATAACCAGCCCCACCTCTCAGTCCCCAGCTTATTAGCTCAGATTCTGTGGTTCGCCAAGTCCAGCCTATCACAGCTGGGTCTTCTCTTCATAGTATAATGGGTGTGGAATCAAAATTTGGCTGGCCTGGGTTTGATTTTGGAGGTTCTGGGAGAAATTTTCACCAAAACCTATCACAGTGTTACTAGACTCATTTCATTGGGATTTCAAGACTGGAATTTTCATTTCTTGACTGCTGCCAAGCCAGGGCTCCTCTCCCCTTAGAATGCATACATCCTAACTCTATGGATTCTTCCTTGTCCAAGTCAGCAACAGCAGACAGAAGTCGTCCTGTAACTAGGATCTTCAACTTTCTACTCTGTGACTAATCAGATGGTAGTTAAGGGTCAGGAGATGGAAGCTTCTCTTTTGAGGATATGAGAGATTATAACATGTTTATAACTGAATAAAAATGAGCAAAACAACGATCCTACCAACAAAGGAATAGTTGAAACTTTATCTTGAGATAAGCACAAAAGGATGGGATACCTGGCACAAATGAAGGGCCTGCCCCTAGATAGGAACTAAAGACTTGGTCCAGCATCCTGAATAAATGCGTAGATGTACTTGTAGGAACTGGGTTTTCTTCAAGTGGTTTTGGCTTCTCATTAAAATATCAGGGAGGGTCTTAACCTGAGAATGAACAAGACATACAGTAGGGAATGGAGGGATGGGTTATACAAGAAATCCTCCATTAAGGGAGTGGGCAAATCAGGGGATTTCCAGAAATGTTTCCCCCACTGACACCATAGACCACAAGTGAGTTATAAATCAGGAACAAGAGGCCACTCTGTCTTAGGTTCTGCATATTCTCTTTGGTGTGATCAAACTGCTTCCATTTAGACAGAATTGTTACTATGTCTGTTAATCCCCCACTCAGAGAGATACTTAAAACTGGAAGGATTTGAAACATCAGAAAGATTCTTTTGTCCATGTTAAACTGTCAGCTTCTAGGGATTTGAGGTTATTTTATTTACTTTTAATTTGTTTATTTTGTAGGACATTTTTTGTGGCCATTAATTATTTTGTGTCTTACTTTTCCCGAGTTAATTTTTGTAGATCTAGTTTAAACCATCTCTTAAAGAATTGTGCTAATTTAGGGGATGGTGAGACAGCTCTACAGTTAAAAGCTCTGGCTGCTCTTCCAGAGGACTCTGTTCTACTCCCAGCACACACATGGCAGTTCCCAGCTGCCTCTAACTCCAGTCCCAGGGAATCTGATGCCCTCTTCTGACTTCTTTAAGCACAGGATGCACATAGTATAAAAATACACATGCATGCAAAACATCCATACCCAGACAAAGAAAATAAATATAAGAAAATTAATTTCTCATTTTATATTGACTTTTTGTCATGGTTTATGGCTGCAAATTGGATAAAATATGATAGTTTCTATGTACTCATATGAGAAAGTGCATAGTAATCTTTAGATGTTTCTGACTTCATCTATTGCCTCAAATTTGTAGGGGTTTTTTTTCCTGCTTATAATTTCTTTGGAGGCCAAGATGAGGAAAATATTGGAGCGCAATGTGCCTTTGGAAAAAAGAAACATCAAAATACAGACTTACAATACACTCAGGGAGTTAGGAAAGAAAACCAGAAGAGAGTTACAAGTGTCAGTTCTCTGCAGAACTAGCTGGACCGTTAACTTTTGCTGAGAACTTACATCCCCCTAATACAAAGAAAGGGAGAAATAGCAAGGTCCATGGTAACTGCACAGCCTGTCCCTCTTCTGCCTTTCAGAGTTCTCAACTCAACTTAAATACTCCCTCTCCTGTGCACTAAAGAAGGACATCTCTCTTCATTCCTAGATAAGTTGATGTTTTTTTTAGTTTAGTCCAATAATGATGATCTGTTTTCCTTGCTAATAATTAATTTAGAAATATAGAAGAGACAACATTTTAGCCAATAAAATTTAAGGAAGGGCCACACCAGGTCAGGGGATTTCTAGAAATAGTTCTTCCACTGATGCAATAGGTCATAGATGAGGAACATCCTCCCCTCCTCTCCTGAAAGAGTCCTGTGAGGTAGTGATGCTCTAAATTGAAGTAGCTATGCTCTTGTGACAAAAGGCACAAGAGATCCCATAGAGGACATCCTTGAGGAAAACTGCCACATAGTGTGAGGGTGATCGATCTGAAGGGCACTGAGAATGTTCTCTGGTCATGACACTAACGAACTAAAATGCTACCTTACTTTAGCCACCCAGTTATACAAGATGGTGGTGATAACACCATGAAGAACTCTGCATTTTAAACAATTCTTGCTACGTATACTAATTTCTTGCAGACAAAAAAAAAATATCCCATTGAATATGATCTCTATACCAAATCCTGGGGCTGTAAATTGCTGGGAACTGAACATACTGGTGTGACCTGCATGCTTGGAGTCAGCATGGGGCCTGGGGAACTAGAAGGATTATATTCAGGCCCAGTAATCATTAATCTTTCATGGTTGGCTAGTTTCTATACAAACTTCTCTGGACAGTACTTGACTTTGGCTTTTGGATACTCCCATAGCACTTTGATCACTTACAAGAAGAGCTCTTAGGTCTCTTATTATAGTTAATGTTTAGGTTTCTTTTAATATTGTGACCCAGCTGAGGACAGAGGTCATAGCTATCATATTTCCATTCCTCAGTACAAAGCGCTGCTATTTACAATATGCTCTGATGATACTTGCTGAACAGGAGAATTGCAAAACTGGGCAGGGAGAATATTGCAGAGAAAGCCCAGAGCCTGGCTCTAGTAGGGGAGCTGGCCAGAGACATCTCTGCAGATTAGCAGACATCTCCATTTGGGCTACGAGGGTAGTGGCTCTAGGAATCCTCTGTTCTCCTCCCTCATTCCTTAGATGTTTCCACTGTCTTACCTCTGAAATATAGCTCACTAAAGCAAACAAACTTATTTCATCTCCAGGACACTGGCTTTGCCCCTCCCACTGGTACAAACTAGCCCCTGCCCCAAAACGCTGTCCACACAAGAATCAGAGACATACTTGTCATGTAACTAATATCATCCTATACTTGTATTTAAACCCTCCAATTGCTCAGAATCATACTTGGACTAAAAGAGCAGATCCCTTCTGTAGACATTATCTTCTAATCCCGTTTTACTTGTGTCACAGTTCTGTGCTTGCTTCTAATGTACCTGCAGCAGACTATTAAGGCCCAGGGAGGTGGTCCTCATGCATATTTCTCAGGACCATAGTCCCCATAATCTCAATAATTGACATTAAAAAAAAAAAGTGTTGATGGCCGCTGGTTGAGGGATGGGGCCACCCACCCATCTCAAAGTTTTTAAACCAGAAATATTTCTGTTCAAAGGAAGAACAGGGACTAAAAATAGAACAGAGACTAAAGGAAGGGTCAACTGGGGACTGCCCCATCTGGGGATCCATTTTGTCTGCTGACATCAAACCCAATACTGTTTCCATGGTCAAGAGGTGCTTGCTGACAGAAACCTAGAGTGGAAGTTCCATGGGAGATCTGGCCAATAACTGACCAATGCAGATGTGGATGCTTGGAGCCAACCATCAGATGGAGGAACCTGGTGGGGGAGCTGGCAGAAGGACTGGAGGAGCAGGAGGGGGAATCGCAACCCCATTGGAAGAACAACATAGGCCTGACCACTCAGTTTTCCCAGAGATTAGACCACCAACCTCCGAGTGTACCTGGAGGGATCCATGACTCCAGATACATATGTAGCAGAGGATGGCCTTGCCTGACAGCAATGGGAGAGGAGGCTCTTAGTTCCAGGTGGTTTGATGCCGCAGCATAGGGGGATGCTGGAGCAGTGAGGTAGGAGAGTATGGACTGGTAGGGGGAGCACCCTCATACAGGAAAGGGGGAGGGGGAGTTGGTGATGGGGTAACTGGGAAGTGGGATATCATTTGAGATGTAAACGAATGGAATGATTAATTAAAAAGAAGTGTTGACTTGACTAGTAATGCTTAGTTACTCTAGGACTTTAGCCCTACAGAGGTGCTAATTCTCCCATGACTGAATAATTATATTATATGGAAGAGGAAACAAGTATAAAAAATAAGACTCACTCATGAGATGAGATGTGGTGCTGAGTTTAAGTACAATGGCTATGAATAGAGACCATCTAACTCAGATTGGAGAATGTGAAGTCAGGGAAGGCATGCATTGTGATTCCACAAATTACACTCTGTTCTATACATCCTGAGCCACCAGAGCATCTAAAAAACTACGAAGATGACTACAGGCTTTTGTCCTGCCTTACATTGCTTTTTTTGCATGCCTAAGATGGATAAATTGTATAACTATGCCCACCTATCTATTTTTTCACACAGTGAACCAAACACCGGAGAGACGTATACATCAGTGCATACACTCAGGTCTGTAAGCTACAGAAAGATTCGCATGAAACTATACTTTTGAAGTACAACGTAAAACCCTGTCCTTGGAAACTAATCAGACAGCTCAGAAGTGCTAATTTTGTGGTTTCAGGTTATTCTCAAATTGGAAGGCCACCTTCTTGCAGAGGTCAGGCTGGTACTATGAAGATTAAAGGTAGAAATCTTTACAAGATAGTGATTTACAACAATGAAAGGATTAGCATTCAGCTATAAAGCAATAGTTAAACATTAACTCTGAAAAACTGGCCATCAAAGCACTTCTTCAAATGAGCTATTTTTGAGAGCCAACAGACAGGCTCTGGGGAGGCTATAAGGCAAAAAAGATTTGGGTTCCCAGCATCTATGACTTGCTTGCAAGCCCTTGAGCTTCCATATCACAGTGTCCCTAAGTTTAAAAAGATAAGAATCTCTCTGAAATAAACTATTCTGTGACACTTAGATGGAATAATATAACTTGTATCAGAAACAAAGCAAGAATGAGCTGTTACTACTAATGAGGCAGGAACTGGAAAACAGAGACAAGTAAAACCTGAGGAGGACCCCGCCCTTCCACAGCCCCAACATTGGCCTCTGCTTGAAGACTCACCACCTGAGAGTCAAGAAGACAGTTAACAAAGCTTAACTGAAAAGTTCGATTACACAGAAGTATTCATCTTTCAAATAAGAATTTTTAAATAGCCACACATCATGTTCAAGTCCTGGGCATATAGGCCTTTCAAACTCGTCTTAGCTCTTGATCTTTCAACTGAATCTATAAAGGTTTTGACTCCCTGTGCAACCTTGTGTCCTGGGTTTTATCTTATCAGCTGTAATCCTCTCCAGGGTACCCAGAAACAGCCCTATGATCTCATTGAGCTCCTTAGCAACCCTTTGAGATGTAATGTGGGGAAAGCACCACCATCAAATGTTTTCTAAGGGTACTGTGATGACACATAAGCCCAACTCTCTCTTGAGAAGTTCATACTTGCGTAGAAGTGTGTGTTACTCTTCCCTGTGTGCCTCTTCCCATTAATCCTCTATTTAAAAATCTCTTGGTAATAAGCTCCAACTCTTCTTCTTGGTCCAAGGGTTTACATGTATTCTTCATGTAAACCTTAAGGCAACTCTTGAAAGTGTTCTTATCATTTCCATTTAAGGAAAAACAAACAAACAAAAAAAAGGTAACTTCTTCGTTGCTGTAGAACAAGTATGTCCAAAGCTCGAGCAACAGGCAGTGTCTCCTAGACTTGTGGGTATGGAATTCGGATGTGGATCACCTTGAGAATCTGGCTTAGGGTCTCCCCGAAATTCTTTTCTGTGGTGAAATCAAGAATCCCAGCTTTATCTGAGTGAATGGAGGTTTTGAAAGGAACGTCTCAGGTTATTTATTGTAGGTGGGACTGTGACTCTTGGCTCTTGCCCACTCCCACTGTCAATAAGACCATTAATAAATACAGATAGGGCTGGGTGGTGGTGGCGCAGGCCTTTAATTCCAGCACTTGGAAGGCAGAGGCAGGCAGATTTCTGAGTTCCAGGCCAGCCTGAACTCTACAGAGTGAGTTCTGGGACAACCAGGGCTACACAGAGAAACCCTGTCTCAAAAAATGAAAAAAAAAAAAATACTGGCCTGGCCTGGGAGTGTTCCAGTGGTTAGAGTATGTGCCCAGCACTCATGAATCCCTCCACCTAATCCCCAGGATTCTCCAGCCTGACACAGGGGGAGGAGGTAGGGAAGCCTGCCTGCATATAGCATTAGATAGCAATAGAGGCCTCTGGAACAGGTTCATTTCCTTAAAATGTTTAGAATATAGAGATTAGCAGTCGTGACACTAGAAGCTGTAACAATTTTGCTAATAAGACCCAGCTGATTGTATATTTGATCACAAGTTAACAACAATGATAGTGGTATTTAACAGTATCAAGTATCAGTTGGAGTCACATAGTCTATGTGTGAATACCTACTCTATAGAACACTGGAAAAATTTCTTAATTTCTTTGGCATCGATCCTCCAAGATGGCTCGATGATATGTGCCTTCTGGTGTTTTCAGCCCCCAGTGCTGTACTGGGTTGTTCAGTACTGCTAATACCAAACATCAGAATTAATGCTATGATGGCCACTTCCGGAGCTAAGTTATGGCAGGCAGCAGGCCTTCCTCCTTTGCCCTTCTTGCATCTGCCTTGCTGACTTATGAGGCTCACCAGGGAAACTTAGGTCTGTAGCTAAACACTAGGTGAATGACCTCGCACAGGATTCTCCATCTTAAGTTAATCATTCAGGTGTCCACCTCAGGAGAGACCCTGAACCAGAATAGAATCCCAGGGCAATCTACACCCAAATTCCTCACCTATTGTCTAGGAGATAATGCCTGTTTCCTCACGCTTTGGAGAAACCCCTTCTGCAACAGAGAAGATGCGTCCATTTCCTTTTCCCAGACGGAAATGACGGTAGTACTTTTTCTCCAAAAGTTGTCTTCAGGATTAAATGAAGAATACCTCAGCCCAATTCAAGACACAGAGTAAGCGCTTGCAGACTCTTCTTTCATCCTTGAGGCTCCTTCCCCCCACAAGGCAAGCTACTTCTGTGTTGTTTACAAGCCACCTTCCCCTGGGGCCTCAGTACTTAACATTGAAAGTACATCCAGCCAGTCCAGTCAGTCCCTTTAAGTTCTTACTCTTTGACCATTAACCAGGCAAGCAACCTTCTCTTTCAATCTCTGATCTCTTTTCAGAAGCAAGGAAAAAATTGCAAGGCAAAGAAAGTTAAGGCGCCTGTTATAGGGAAAAGAAAGCCCAAATTACTGGCCGGAATAAGAGCAGTTGCTGATGAACAGGGGTTGACAAGAGTCAACTGAGCTCTTACAGGGCAGGCTATTGAGAAAACTGTCCTCTTACATACACAAAGCTTTCATTCAGGATCATCTCTGGTCTTTCAACTGGGAATTGATCCTAGACTTTCTCAGGCAAACTTTATAGATGCTATCTTTCCTCTTCCTGGTGATCCCTTTCTCCTCCTCGTATTTGGGTTTCTTTAGTACTGAGGACGGATGAGAAGTCATGTTTCTTATAAACATAGAGGAAGGTATTGAGGAAATTTACTGTAGAGCAAGGAACAAAAAGAGAAGGTTACTCCATAATTAAGAGAAGGTTATTCCATAATTAAGCCGAATAATAAAGCTATTTGACCACTGGGTATTCCAAATATCACACCGTAAAGTAATCGCAAACTGCAAGAGAAGGCCTCATTTCCACTTGGTCATTGGCTTCTCTTACAGGTTACGTGTGTTGATATGTTTCACTGATGCTTCTCTGGGAAATGAAAGGCAACATGTTTCTAACCAGGTAAGTGGAAGTTTAAAGAGTCGCTTTACACACTACGCTTATACCAAGCAGGAAGGTTTTATTTGTTCCCAGAGAAGGGCAAGCTTCTCCTCTGACTTCTGCCATGGGAAAGCCTTTTATCTTTACAACCTGAAAGACAATGCTTAAGACTCTCCTCCCTGTCCTGTTTTGTGTTTACTGCATCTGGTTCAGTAGACATCAGCATTTCATACGGAAACCATTGACCTCGCCTTAAACTAGCCTTTCAGGGGAAGAACTTTTCTTCCAGGCCCCCTTTCAGCTCTTTAATTCTTTGCTTTGCAGGGAATTTCATTCTAGGTCTCTTTTGTTTGCAATGAATTCTCCCTCTCCTCTTCTCTTCCCCTCCCCTTTAATTCTCCTGTCTCCTTTCCTTTACTTGGCTCTCTCTCTACTTCTTTCTTGCCTGAACTGATGTGATGATAAACCTTGGGTGCCTCGGGGTTGGGCAGGGCAGCATCTCATCATCTCCTCAGGATGAAGCAGGATTCTTGTAAGAATCCCTTCCTGTGTGGCCCAGCCCAGGAAAGGTACTGCTGACTTAGTGAGAATGCTGCAGGACTAGGCAGTCATCTCTTCCCCTTATGATAAGGTAAGAGTTGAAGCAAGATGACTTTCATTTCCTATCTAAACACACAGAATTCAGAAGTAAGAAGAAAGAGCAATGTAAGTGTAAACAAGCTACCAGGAAACCGGATTTCTACCCGGCTCTCAGGAGGCAGCCTCTGCTACCCTCCCCCACCCCTTCTTAAGAGTAACCAGTCACAAAAGTACAGCCATTCACATCTGAGTAACTCCCAGCCTCCAAATTGGGAACTGCACCTTGTTTGGGGCCACTTTTCTTGCATTTCCTTCCAGTCAATCCTCCTCCCCACTACAAATCCCGAGTGCCCAGACATGCTCAAAATTCTCCTATCCAAGTATTTTAAAGGAGGAGGGGTGGCTAGGCAGTGGATAAGAGTGCTTGCTGCTCTTGATGAGGATGAGAGTTTAATTTCCAGCACCCACAGGATGGCTCACAAGCATCTGTAACTCCAGTCCCAGGGGACTACTACCCTCTTCCCTCTTCTGACTTCCACGGACACCAGATATTCAAGGAGTATCTGGAGTAGGCACACACACACACACACACACACACACACACACACACACAC
>JADRCD010081196.1:0-10223 GCA_019843815.1 Montemys delectorum | reverse complement strand
CCTCCTCTTATTATTATTATTAGATATTTTCTTTATTTGCATTTCAAACGTTATCCCCTTCCCTGGTTTCCCCTCTGAAAACCTCCTATCCCGTCTCCCCACCCCCTGCTTCTATGAGGGTGTTCCCACACCCATCCACCCACTCCCACTTCCCTGACCTGGCATTACCCTACACTGGGGCATCAAGCCTTTACAGAACAAAGGGCTTCTCCACCCACTGATGACCAACAAGGCCCTCCTCTGCTACATATGCAGCTGGAGCCCTGGGTCCCTCCATGTGTACTCTTTGGTTGAAGGTTTAGTCTCTGGTTGGTTCATATTGTTGTTCCTCCTATGGGGCTTGAAACTCTTTCAGCACCTTTAGACATTTCTCTAACTCCTCCATTGGAACCTTGTGCTCAGTCCAATGGTTGGCTGTGAGCATCTGCCTCTGTATTTGTCAGGCTCTGGTAAGCCTCTCAGGAGACAGATATATCAAGCTCCTGTGAGCAAGCACTTCTTGGCATCTACAATAGTGTCTGGGTTTGGTGAGTTTATATGTGATGGATCCCCAATGGGGCAGTCTCTAGATGGCTTGTCTCTCAGTCTCTGCTCCACACTATGTCTCTGTATCTCCTCCCATGGGTATTTTGTTCCCCCTTCTAAGAAGGACTGAAGTATCCACATTTTGGCTTACCTTCTTCTTGAGCTTCATGTGGTCTGTGAATTGTATCTTGGGTATTTTGAGCTTTTGGGCTAATATCCTTTTATCAGTTAGTGCATACCCTGTGTGTTCTTTTGTGATTGTGTTACCTCACTCAGGATGATATTTTCTAGTTCCATCCATTTGCCTAAGAATTTCATGAAATAACTGCACTTGCTCTTCTTTCAAATGCAGGATTGTGTATGAGAAAGACCTTTTAAGTGAGTGCTTATTCTCTGTGTGAAGGAAGACATAGAAAGATAAATGACAGAAAGAGGTGAACAGAGAAGGCCCCATCCAGTGGGAGTGGGTAGGTCCAATGAATGCATACTCCCTGGAAGATTCTCCCTAATTTTGCAGCATGACTGCAACCACAGTCACCATGGACTCAGAATCAAATTCCTGCCTGTTACATCTCTGTTAAAATAAAATTTACAGAGAATGCAGAGGTTCATATGGAGGGCTAGACTTGTTTATTCTCTGCCACTCTTTATATTTGGAGATTCATCCATGTTGTTGAGTGTATATCAATTTTTTTTTTTACTATTTTAATAGTGGGTTATAGTCACCTATGTAAGGGTACCATATTTATGACATTTTTCTCTTGGTAGATATAAGGGTATTACAAGTTTGAAGTTATTATTATTACTGTCTAAAGTTTAGGTTAACTCCTTTCTATGAAAAAAATAAGGACAGTGAAATTCAGACCAAAGTAAAAGTAAGATTAGCAAGCAGTATAAACTCCTAGGAGGAGAAGGGACCCCAAATCTTGGAGTGCTCTGTCTTCCAGACTAACAGTAGCCCTTATCTCTGGCAAACTTCCCCTCCTTCCTCTCGATGGATTAGTCAAGCAGTTCTTCATGAGCTTCCTCTTTGGGAGGGAGGGAGGGACACTGGAGGCGTGAATATGGAATTTCCTGTATGGCAGTTTTCCTCCTGCAGTATGCAGTGCAGGCTTGGAAACAGCTGACTCAAAAGCTTCAAGTGGTTCAAGTGGAGCAATGAAAGAAGAAATAAGGGAACAAAAGCAGGCATTCAGCCATTTTCCTTCCACCAGCACTAAGATGAAATTGGTTATAAACATTTTTTGAGTTTTATATGGACTTGCATTTTCATGACCATTAGGGAATGCCTAGCAGTTAACTTACTAAGTTATAGAATAAGCTTGAGGCAGATTTTGTAAGAAATGAAGAATGCCCCAAACATTTCCCAAATGATTACTGCCCCACTTGGCATGTGTGAGATCCAGCTACCGCTTGTCTTTGCACATTTGATAATGTCTGTGGGCTTGATTTTTAGCATTATCCTGTTGCTTCTGATTTGCATTTCCCCAGTGACAAACAATCACTTCTGAAGTGCTTATCCATAATTCATGTATTTCCCATAAATGGCTATTTGCTTGCACTGCCTAATTTTAAATTGGTTTTGTATTGTCAGTTATGCTTTTTAAGAGTTGTGATAGATCTTTTTAAAATCTGGGTATATATATATATATATATATATATATATATATATATATATGCATGTTAATGTGTGCATATGAGTATATGTGTGTAATGTGTAGCATAATAGCACAGTAAGTGATTCAGGTAGTATCAAATAATTTTTTCCTTTTAGTTTTGTTGAAGTCCTCTTTATCTTTATATTTTAATATTACTTTAATATTATGTTATTTCTAAGAAATCTGTGTTTACTCTAAGACAGGAAACAGCCGCTTTTCTCATAAGTTCTTAGTTTGAGCTTCTACATGTATATCTATGATTTGTCTCATATACTTCGTATATTTTAATGCCACTCTTCTGTCATCGATACCAAGTTTCCTGGCATCTTTGTTAAAAATCAACTGACTATATTTATTGGGGAATTCTCTAGGTTATTTTCTTGATCTACTATAGCAATGTTGCTCTTTCTTGATTACTGGATATAGTCATCACCCAAACTTTTTCTTATGCTATCATGTTGGATAATCTTAGGTCTGTATTTTTATATGAATTTTAGTACTGGCTTGTACACTTTTATGGGAATGTACATTGGAATAATGACTGAGATTACATTTATCTCCAGTTTAACTTACAGATCATGGACACCTTAATATTTTTCCCTTGGATATTTACCTTCTTTTAAAGAGGGATTATTACATATTAGGTGTACAAAATGGTGGGTTTTATTATGAAATTTTAATAAATGCATTCAATTTACTACATACACACACATATATGTGAGTACATATGTATATATTCAGTGTTATTATCCCCCACCACTTTTCTGCAAGTCTTTCAGAAGTTTCCTTATATTTTCATTTCTTAAAAAAATTCTAGATTCTTCAAAAAACATCTAGATTTTTCAAATGAGAGAGAACTTATATTGCTTGTCCTTGTGAATCTGGTTTACTGTGCTTCCCATAATTATCTCCAGTTTCATTAATTCTCCTGAAAACAATGTGATTTTGTTTGGTCACCATCTGTGTTTACTAGAAATTAAACTAGAAGGGACATGGTGACATGACCAGAGGTGGAGATAGGTAATATATGGGAAAGGCGGTATATATATTATACCTATACACACATACACACACACACACAAAGACAGACACACACATGTTCATGTGCAAAATAAGAGCTAGATTCCCAATGAATCATACTTGCTCGTTCAGAGATGTTCTAATAAACCTGATACTCGATTTTCTTATTGGATTCACATTTGTTTGTTCTATCTTTTGGACCTGTTTTTATATTAAAGATAAAAAGCTCAGATAAATGCAGGTCTCTTATTTGACTAAATAAGGGTAAAAAGGATCTCTCATTGTGATTTATGTAAACCATTTTGAAGCACCAAATTGTCTACTGATTTTTAAACTCAACTTTTTAAATTAAATCATTTATTAGAGTTTTATAATACAGATACATTTCTTTCTGTAAGAATTTCTTTGGTTCTCAATATGAAGTAAAATATTGATTCCATTTTAGTTTTTTTTCTGTCACTGTAAGTTAGCCCTCAAACAGTTGGTGATTATGTTTTCAAATGAATATAGAAAGAGCTCCCCCCTCTTTGTCTCTTCTCCCTCTCTATCCTGCCCTCTCTTTGTTTTTTTGGAGATAGGGTTTCTCTGTGTAGCCCTGGCTGTCTTGGAATTCATCTGTGAGCTGGGATTAAAGGACAGCATCACCACCATCCAGCTTAGAAAGGACTTTCTCTAATTTAAAAGCTGATTAGCAGTGTCTAGTACACTGAGCAGCCCTATCTTGTTACCAAGCAGTTTCGTTTCTAAATACATGATCAAGGAAAGGCATGCTTATATTTGTAAACACACACACTCAGTGTGTATTCATTGCTATACAATTGATAGCAGTTGAAAATTGGGTTCAAATATTGGTATACATTTGTTGG
This sequence comes from Montemys delectorum, assembly GCA_019843815.1. Classification (NCBI taxonomy): domain Eukaryota; kingdom Metazoa; phylum Chordata; class Mammalia; order Rodentia; family Muridae; genus Montemys; species Montemys delectorum. Next base: position 6,154 of record JADRCD010081196.1, on the reverse strand, counting down.
CTCCTAGATGAACTGTTATATATTTCCAGAATTTAGTAATACAGAGCAACTGGCAAGTATAAACTATTGCTTATATGAGACAGTAGAGATGAATTTTATGAAGGTCTTGATAAGCATAAGAAGCCAAGCAAAGATTTACATTCTATGTAAATGCGTTTGTGTTTTGATTCAGGAACTTTGTAGGTGCTCAAACTGATCTCTAACTCCTGGACACAGTGATTTTCCCCTCTCTGCCTCTTCAGCATAAGAAACTAGGGCTGTGACTAACGTAGTGCCCAATTATAAAGTTAACAGATTGTCAAAATAAACCCATGCTTTTGGAAGACGGGATAGCTTATCCATCTTTACAGGAAAGTAGGTTACCACCTACCACAGGTAGGTTTCTGAAATGAGTGCAATGGCTTTCTTTCTAATTTGGATGTATTCATATTGTTAATGTTCTTATGCATTTTTATCATTTTATGCTTTCCTGCGTTTGTTTCATGCAGTAAAACTGCCAGAATTTAGTACTGGTAAGAATATGAAAACAGGGTCGCTCTTCTATGGCTGATAAAAGTGACACTAACTATAGTAATTTGGAAAATCACTTAGTTGTATTAAACTTTAACATAATTGTGTAGTCAGAACTTTTATGAATATGTTCTATAAAAATGTAACAGTATAGAATACACAGAAAGGAGAATGTTCAATGTAGCAAAAAACTGAAAACATTAATATCATTATTAGAAAAAGATTTGAGTACTTACAGTACAGTCGAACAATGGCATATTATGTAGCTGCTTAATAGAATATATTTCTATGAATGAGCATGTTTTCCATAATGTATTACACAAAAATATGCATTAACTTTTTTAAGTAATCATGTCCATATACAATCAGTACTTGTATCTGTATGTAATGATTTGACCCTGAAGATTTTCTTTATAATTTATAAAATTTAAAATTTATAAATTTAAAAATCATGAACATACTGATTTGTTCTGATATGAATTACATTTTACACACACATATGTATATGTACACACACACATACACACTCACCCCATATATATATATATATATATATATATATATATATATATATATATATATGTTTTTGAGACAGAGTCTAACTACGTAGCATTGGCTATCCTAGAATTCACTATGTAGAACCGGGCTAGCCTCGAATTCATAGAACTACATCTGCCTCTGCCTCCCAAGTGCTGAGATTAAATACATGTGCCTTTATGTATATATATTTTAAACATAAAATATCTATTATAGAGGAAATTTTCCAATCAAAAACTAGCACTATTCTATGATCCTTCCCATTTATAATTTAAGATGAGTACAAATAGCAGCATAATTACTTCCAGATATTAAAGATACCTTTTTGGAATTATGGGATGAATGGTTTAACCTCTTCCTAAGGGGCATTTTTGACATTTGTTACAGTATCTGCTTCTACTGGCTCGTTTTGTGTGGCAACTTGACACAGGCTGGAGTTACCACAGAGAAGGGAGCTCCAGTTGGGGATGTGCCTCTATGAGATTTAGTTGTGAAGCATTTTCTCAATTAGTGGTCAAGGGAGTAGGGCCCCTTGTGGGTGGTGCCATCCTTAGGCTGGAAGTCTTAGATTCTGTAAGAAAGCAGGCTGAGCAAGCCAGGGGAAGCAAGCCAGTAAGGAACATCCCTCCATGGCCTCTGCATCAGCTCCTGCTTCCTGACCTGCTTGAGTTCTAGTCCTGACTTCCTCTGGTGATCAACAGCCATTTGAAAGTAAGCTGAATAAACCCTTTCCTCCCCAACTTGCTTCTTGGTCATGATGTTTGTGCAGGAATAGAAACTCTGGGCTGGTGACATGGCTCAGTGGTTAAGAGTACCAACTGTCTTCTGAAGGTCCTGAGTTCAAATCCCAGCAACCACATGGTGGCTCACAACCATCCATAATGAGATCTGACACCCTCTTCTGGTGTGTCTGAAGTCAGCTACAGTGTACTTACATATAACAATAAATAAATCTTTGAAAAAAAAAAAAAGAAAGAAAACCTGACTAAGACAAATTGGTACCAGGAGTGGGGTAGTCCTGTGACAACCTGACCATGTTTTGGGGAGGACTGTGGAAGGACTTTGAAACTTTGAGCTAGAAGAGCCACTGGTTGTTAAGAACTCTGTGGGATGTTCTGTAGAAGCTTGGAAGATCATGTTGAGAACAGTGCAGAGATGGAGGCCTGGCTTGTGAAATTTCAGAGGGAAGATTAAAGACTCTTATCGGGGCCATGTTGGTTTTATTGTGAAGATTCTGTGGTTTTGGTTAGCTGGGGCTGAAGAATCAGCTGTGATTAACAAGATACCAGAACTACTAAAGCTAAAACTTTGCATTATTGGCACTATTGATGCTGGTTAGCTAGAGGTAAGAAATTAGTGGTGATTAAGAAGAGACCAGCATCACCGAGGCAACATCTTCTGGGAAGTGTTTTCTGAGAGCACAAAGAGGTTATATTCCAGAGATAGCCAAGGTTGTACCTTGTGCTGCAGCAGGACTTGATAATGTGTAAGAGTCAACCAGGTGGTACTGGTTTTGAAGCAATGAATGGGTCATGAAGAGCAGCTGAGGCTCAGCACAGTGACAGGCCATAGAAGGCCATTGGTGTAGGGGAAGCCTTGGTTTGCAATTGATGGCCCAGGACTGAAGGGGTCATACAAAGGAATTGAGGCTCGACATCATGAAGACAGTCTATGAGAAGCTATTGGTGAAGCCTAGTTACAGAGGATGACAGTGTTTTGGTGATGCCAGTACCATGCAATGACCACCAAGAACAGAAGTAGCAGTGGATTATAGGCATCTGGAGCCCAGAAGACAAGATGTGTGCTACAAAGGGCAGAGCTGGAGAAGTGACCAAAGCCCTTAGAGGAGCCCAGAAGATTGTGAGTTGGATCCCAGACATTGGTTTTGCTTTTGATTGTGACTGTATCCTGATATTTTTCCCTCTTGAAAGAAGAAAGTATTTTAGTAGAGCCCATAATTAAGAGACCTTGAATTTTAAAAGATATTGGACATTTTAAATTGATTGAATTTTTAATATATAAAGACTGTGAAACTTTAGATCTTGGGGATAAATAAGAAAGTAAGGGTTGAGGCTTAATAGTGATGTGTTTGTGTGTCAAGTTGACAAGGGGTCAATTGTACTGGCTGGTTTTGTGTGCCAACTTGACACAGGCTGGAGTTATCACAGAGAAGGGAGTTTCAGTTGGGGAAGTGCCTCCATGAGATCCAGCTGTGGGGCATTTTCTCAATTAGTGATCAAGGGGGTAGGGCCCCTTGTGGGTAGTGGCATCCCTGGGCTAGAAGTCTTGGGTTGTATAAGAGAGCAGGCTGAGCAAACCAGAGGAAGCAAGCCAGGAAGGAACATCCCTGCATTGCCTCTGCATCAGCTCCTGCTTCCTGACCTGCTTGAGTTCCAGTCCTGACTTCCTCTGGTGATCAACAGCAATGTGGAAGTAAGCTGAATAAACCATTTCCTCCCCAACTTGCTTCTTGGTCATGATGTTTGTGCAGGAATAGAAACCCTGACTTAGACACTGCTAAAAAATTAAAATATATATGTAGGAAAGGGGAGGGAGAGAAGACCTAAAAAGAATAAGAATTAAGCTCAATGTACAAAAAATTAAATCTACAATAGTACAACATTTTTTTTCTGGAATATGTTAAGGCTGGAGTAAGCATAGTGTCACTTGGGAGCAGAATGAAAGAGTCAAAGTCCAGTTTTCTGTGTACACAGCATCAGTCTTCCCATAAAAAAAGCTTACATTCTAGAGGAGTAAGTTTTTATTTTTACTTGCTTTAAATTATTTGAGAAGTTCATACAATGTATTTTGGTCATATTCTCTTCTCTCTGAACTTCTCCCAAACAATGCCCTTTTCTCTATCAACTCAGTTCTATGTCATCTTTTTATTTTTTTATTTTTTTCATTCTTTTTTTTATTAGATATTTTCTTTATTTACATGTAAATTTCTCCTTTCCCAGGTACCCCTCCAAAAAACAAACAAACAAACAAAACCAACAAGAACAAACCCCTGTTGCCTCCCCCCTCCCCATGCCTACCACCCCACCCTCTCCCACTTATTGGTCCTGGAATTCCCCTACACTGGGGCACAGAAACTTCACAAGGCTGAGGTCCTCTCCTCCTATTGATGATCGAATTTGCAATCCTCTACTATACACATGCTGCCAGAACAATCAGTCCCACCATGTATAGCCCTTGGTTGGTAGTTGGGTCCCTGAGAACTCTGAGGGTACTAGTTAGTTCATATTGTTGTTCGTCCTAAGGGCCTGCAAACCCTTCAGCTCCATAGATCCTTTCTCTAACTCCTTCATTGGGGACCATGTACTCAGTTCAATGGATGGTTCTGAGCCTCTACATCTGTATTAGACAGGTATTGTCAGAGCCTCTCAGGAGATAACTATATTTAGCTGGCTTGTCCTTCCTTCAGTCTCTACTTCATAGTTAATCTCTGCAACTCCTTCCATGGGTATTTGATTCCCCCTTTTAAATAGGAATGAAATGTCAACCTTTTGGTCTTCCTTCTTCTTAAGTTTCTTGTGGTTTGTGGGTTGTCCTTCCTGTATTTCAAACTTCTGGGCTAATAACCAGTTATCAGAGAGTGCATACCATGTGTGTTCTTTTGTGATTGGGTTACCTCACTCAGGCTGATACTCTCCAGATCCATCCATTTCCCTAAGAATTTCATAAATTCATTGTTTTTAATAGCTGAATAGTACTCCATTGTGTAGATGTACCACAGTTTCTGTATCCATTCCTCTGTTGAGGGCATGTCATCTTTTTAAATAATAAATATTCACCAAGTTCAGTGGAGTGGGGGATGGGAGTCAGGGTAGAGAAGGGAGCAGCTAATACTGAAGACCATTCAAAACATCTTCTGGAAATCTAACATTGTAGAAGCTCCCAGAAATGTGAATCTGGACAAGTGAGGATTTTAAAATAATATTATTTCTATCTCACTTCTTATGTCAAAACATGTTTTAGAGCATGTGCGAGAATATACACTTGAAATTCCAGTACTTAGCAGTTGGAGTCAGCTGTATAAGAAAGTCAAGGCCTACAGAGCAGGTTGATACATGGTTAATTGACATTAAATATGTGCATATAACCATCCAAGGAAGATTATAAAATTATACACTTAAGACCTAGATAAGATTGATTTCATGTTCTCCTTCGTATGTTGGCCTGTGTCTCTCTGCCACTGATGCCTGGGTTAAAAGGAGACAATGCATAATTGTGAAATGTTTGATTATAGCAAAGAGAAAACAGGCTAGTCATGACTATGGAGAGAGAGAGAAAGGAGAAGGAGAAGAGAGGAAGAGAGGGCAAGAAAAGAAGATTGCAAGAAGGAAGAAGGCAAGAGAGAGGACAAAGAGCAAGAGAGCAAGAGGAGGTGGCAAACCACCCCTTATATATTGTGAAGTGGAGCTATCTGTCTGTGGGTGAGGCATGCTTGGCTGTGGTGAGATGACTGTGGGTAGGGTCCAGCTGGAATGCTGGGAGCTTGAAGCATTGTCTATGTGACAGAGCACATATCTCCTGCTGGGGACTGTGAGAGGTTCTGACTGAAACAGGAGCCAGGGACCCAGGAGTCATGGCCGAACTCCTGTTCCTTGCAGGCAGAAATTTGTCCACTGGGGCTCTGGAGTTCCAGGCCTATTACTCAACTGGGCTCAGGTTGCCTAAACAGACCAATACCCTACGTTTGTATGTGAACATTTTTGGTGGATTTCTGAAATTTTTGACAAATTTGAGCACCATCAGTGCCAGCTTCTAGTTTCAATAATGCTTCTTTTATGCTTAGATCAGTTCTGGATTCCTATTACAACCCTCCAAGTTAATAGCTGCATACACCTGTAGCCCCAACAATACTTGCAAGGCTAAGGCAAGACGATTTAGAATTTGAGCCCAGGTTAGGCCAGCTTGTAAAATTCTAGCAGATAGAGTGGTGTAGGGAGGAAATAAGACAGAAAGAGAGTTAGAATAACCAAAAAATATGGTAGGACTGTGTGGTTTTGGTACTTTTTCTATTGCTTCAAGAAGACACCACGACCAACACAACTACAAAAGAAAAGGAACATGGAGCTTACAGTGTCAGAGTGTGAGTCAA
>JADRCD010081173.1:0-14039 GCA_019843815.1 Montemys delectorum | reverse complement strand
GGGGGGGGGGGGAAGAATTTTAATGTGTGTGGATGTTTTGTTTGTCTGCATCACGTGTATGCAGTGCCCACAGACATGAGAAGGAGGCATCATGTTCGCTGGAGGTGAAGTTACCATGGTTATAAGCCATCACATGGGTGCTAAAACTCCAGTCTGGGCCCCCTGAAAGGGCAGCCAGGAATCTTAACCACTCGTCCATCTCTCTAGCCCTTTAAAGCCCTCCTCATCTCGAAGGTGACAGGCACCTGACCCAAAGGAGGTACTGAAGCCCACATCCCTCCAGGTTCACTCATTGCCTAAGTGGCATTGCATCGTGGGCTCACAGAATGCTGCTTTTCCTTCCTTTTTGCTTCAGTGTTCTGATGGGTGGAAGTGACTGGGAAGATAGCTCACTCGGTAAGGTTTTTGCTGTGCAGCATGAGGACTTGTGTCTAGATTCCAGCACCGAGCTCAGTGTGCACCTGGGAGCCCAGTGAGGCAGGTACCGGGACAGGATCGCTGGGATTTACAGGTCAGCCAGTGGAACGAAATCTGGGAGTTCCATGTTCAGTGAGAGCAGCTCTTCCCCAAAGTAAGATGGGGTCAGAGAAATGGTTCAATGGGTTAAAAAATGGCTTTCTTGGGGGCTGGCAAGATGGCTCAGTGGGTAAGAGCACTGACTGCTCTCCTGAAGATCCTGAGTTCAAATCCCAGCAACCACATGGTGGCTCACAACCACCCGTAATGAGATCTGATGCGCTCTTCTGGTGTGTCAGAAGACAGCTACAGTGTACTTATGTACAATAATAAATAAATCTAGAAAAAAAATGGCTTTCTGAGTGAGCCTGCCTGAGTTCATCCTTGGATTCCGGGATAGAAGGAAAAACCAACTCCTACTAGGTACCTCTTACAAACACATCATCTACACACCACAGTGCGCGCACACACACCCAAACACATGGAAAACCACGGACCAATTCCATGGACTTTATTCAAATGTTTCTCCTAAGCTGGGTGTGTTGGTATGATCCCAGCACTCAGCAGGCAAAGGCAGTTAGGTTATTCTGAGTTTGAGGACAGCTTGGTTTGTACAAAGAAACCTTGTATTCAAAAACCAAATAACTAACCAAACAAATTGTTATTTTGGGGGTAGGGTTTCAATTCATTCTTTTCTCCCCTTTTGTTTTTGTTTCTTGAGACAGGGTCTCACTGTGTGGCCCTGACTCCTGGAATTCACTATGTCCATGAGACTCACCCTCAAACTCAAAGAGCTCTGCCCGCCTCTGCCTGCCTCTGCCCGCCCGTCTCATGGGTGGTGGGATTAAAGGCTTGTGCCACTATGTCCAGCTTTGTGCTTGTTCTTAAATGTATTTATTTATTTTTTGGTATTTTCGAGACAAGGTTTCTTTGTGTAGCCCTGGCTGTCCTGGACTTACTCTGTAGACCAGGCTGGCCTCGTATTCAGAAATCCACCTGCCTCTGCCTCCCAAGTGCTGGGATTAAAGGCGTGCACCACCACTGCCTGGCAGATGTATTTATTTTTATGTCTGTTTGAGTGCCTGTACATATGAATATGTACCACATGTGTATCTTGGTGTAGTAGAATTATAATCAGGAGTGAACTGCCATGCTGGGAACCAACTTGGGATCCCTGCAAGACCAGACAGTGCTCTTAACTGCTGAGCCATCTCTCCAGACACCTTCATATATTTTTTAATTTTAATTTATTTATTTATTATATGTAAGTACTCTGTAGCTATCTTCAAACACACCAGAAGAGGGCGTCAGATCTCATTATGGATAGTTGTAAGCCACCGTGTGGTTGCTGGGATTTGAACTCAGGACCTTCGTAAGAGCAGTCAGTGCTCTTAACTGCTGAGCCATCTCTCTAGCCCCCAGCCCCCAGACACCTTCATTTAAATCTTGCCATTCGTCTGCTCATATCTCAGGAACATCTGATGCACTTATACATCTCTAGAGAATCTCTAATTGGAAGCATTATCTTGCTTTTTTTTTTTTTTTTGAGGGGTGGGTAGTTTCACTATGTAGTCCTGGCCTGCCAGAACTCATTGAGACCAGGCTGGCCTCAGACTCACAGAGATCTACTTGCCTCTGCCTCCTGAGTGCAGTGCCAGGATTAAATGCATGCACCACCCACGACACCAGGCCCAAGACATTTTTTTTTTTTTTTTAAGTATAGAATAGAGTTTATTTAGGGTATGGGCAGGGGAGTCAAGAGGGTAGCAGAGGCAGAGAAGGAGAGAGTAGAGAAGTAGGGGCCGGCCATGACCATGTGGAGAGAGGGGGGAAGAGAATGGGGAGAGAGGGAACAGAGAGGCAAGAGGCAAGGGAGAGAAGCAGAAGTAAGAGAGGGCCCAAGACATTTAAAACAGATATTCAGCATGTTTTGTTTGCCTTAGAACTTTTTCTCACCTCTAACTTACAGGGTTCTGACTCTCCATTTCATCCTCTGTCAGAGAGGGAGACCGACAGAATAGTAGCATCATAGAGAAAGAGAGACATCAGACTTCATCCCGAACTTAGTCATTCACTTGTGGAACCAGCTATGAGTGTGGTAGGCATGGCTTGTGTGTCCAAGGGCGCCACATACATTTTGAGTTGGGTAGTGACCCCACACAGCTAAGGAAATGCCCCTTCTATCAAGCAAGCATTTTTTTTTTTTCCTTTGAGTATGACTGACCACATAGAAAGGCATGGGGATACTCTACTGTTCTCTGAGTTGGACAAAAGGGTTTTTTTTTTGTTGTTTGTTTGTTTTTGTTTTTCGAGACAGGGTTTCTCTGTATAGCCCTGGCTGTCCTGGAACTCACTCTGTAGACCAGGCTGGCCTCGAACTCAGAAATCCGCCTGCCTCTGCCTCCCAAGTGCTGGGATTAAAGGCGTGTGCCACCACCACTCGGCGACAGGGTCACCTGCAGCCCATGCTGACCTCCAGCTCACTATGTAGCCAAGGATGACCTTGAACTTTTGATTCTTCTGCTTCTATCTCCTTAGTGTTGGGATTGTATGTCTACCTGGCTTCTGGGCTTCTGGAGAATCCAAGACTTGCTGTATGCTGGGTAAGTACTCCACTGACTCGGCCCCATCCCTCATCCTGATGCTACATCTCAGGTGGGGTGGTCTGGGTGTGAAGCTGTCTGCATTAATAAGGGCTAAGCCAGGTTATCCTTTAGGTAAGTGTGGTGCTTGTGGGAAGTCATTCCCCTTGGTGGTTTTGGTGCTATTAGGACAGAGAGAAGGTCACAGAAGACTGACTGGGTGGGTACTCCCTCTGTGTTCAGAGCACTAAGATTTGGGACAGGTTAGGAAAAACAAGAGTACAGGTGGCCAGCACACCAACAGAAGCTCCATCTGCTCCCAGCTCCTTGACACCATACCGAGAGGACTGTTTCCCTGAGCCTTGGCCCCCTTCTGGTCAGAGCAGGACCTCAGTTAGCTTGTCCAAGAGCTAAGAGTCACCAAGGAGCCATCTCTCTGAGCAGCCAGGCATGCATCCAGAGATGTCTACTCCTCCGCCCACAGACATGACAGAGGCAGACCCTTGGCTGCCAACAGGTTAATTACCCAGATGGAAGCCTACAGGGGAGAGAGAGCCTTGCCCGGGCAGAGATCAACAGCTCTATTCCCTTCTTGGCAAGCATCCAGGCTAGCCTGGAGTACAGACACAAGGTGTAGGGCAGCCCTTGAGCAAGCACACTTAGCATCATCTCTAGATGAAGAGCCACTCCTCGAGACCCCAGGAGGGGATTTTGTTTGTTGGAATGACTTGGTCAGGTGGCTGATAGGTGACAAGTCTTCTAAATGTTGGACTGAAGCTCAGGGACAAAAACTGTACAAACATAAGTAAAATGTACTTGGAGGTCGGTAAGATGGTTCAGTGGTTAAGGGGCTGTGTTCAGACAAGCCTGACAATCTGAGGACCCAGGTGGTGGGAGGAAACATCAGTCCCCACATATGTACAGTGACATCCCCTCCAATAAATGAGTAAATAATGCAAGTTAATAATGGGGAAAATGGTTATTGCAGGCAGCCTAACCCACCCCAAATAATGTATTTAGATGACATCCTCCTGTTATCACTCTTCTCCCTCTCCCACCAATCCCCATTCCTCATCTAAATTAGCCCAACTTCTACTTTTTTGCCTTTTAGGTGTGACCCAATGAATTTCATTAGTCTGTTTACAGAAAGGAGCATGGGCACCTTGCAAGTGGCTACACCATTGAAGGGAATCATTGGTTCAGATGGTTAATATTGACAATTTGACAGGATCTACATTCTCCTGGAAGCCAAATCTCAGGGCATGCCTGTGAGGGCTTATCTAGATTAAGTTGACCAGGTGGGAAGACTCATCCCATGATCTGCCCTGGCGCCCTCCAGTTAAAAGGACCAAGGGAGCTGACCACCCTTTGCACGCTCTTTGCTTCCTGACTGTAGATGCGGGGTGACCAGCTTGATCCCACTCGTTACTTCTCAGGCCATGGTAGGCTGCACCCCAGTACTGTAAGCCACAATAATCCTTAAATTATTTTTGTCAAGTATTTCGTCACAGCAAAGATACGTGTAACTAATAAACTGTTATGATGGATGTTTGGAAATAAGACCCCTACCAGGTCGTTGGGAGATGCCCATCCTTGCTCTCTTGTGTTTCTTTTCCGGCCTTATCTTAGCTATCCCTGCAGAAGCCAGAATGGCCAAAATGGGAACGCTCTAGGGATGAACACACCCTACAAACCCCTTTCTCTAGTCCCTGAGAATCATTTCCAGAGAGACCTTGATTGGCCCTGCTTGGAGTGCAGGTTCATCCCTGAGCCAATCACCGAGGCCCGGAAGATAGGAATCTCTGATTGGTTTGGTCTGGCGGTGGGCGTGATTTCCTGGACCAGGCTTCTTTGGAGGTCGACCTTTGGGTCCTCAGGCAAGGACCAGAAGTCTCCTCCTAGTCAACTCTAAAAGGCGGAGCCCTCGGAAGATAACTCCTCCAGGGCCATGGAGTGCTGGTGGGCATAGTGGGGCAGGCTGGGAGGGGCCAGGCAGTTTTGAGCCTTCCCTGAAGAAGCCTATCTACGCCTTCAGGCTTCCCAGTGGGAAGGCCACCAGGGGGCAGCATCCCCTCGTGGTCACCAGGGTCTCCGCAAGCAAGAGGGACTTTCCAGCAGGGGGCACTGGTCGTCGTCTTATTCTCTTATTTTGGATACCTTGGAATGAGATTTCTGTAAGGCTCTGAAATTTTCCTTTGAGACTGGCTCTCACCTAGCGAGATACTTTCAGCCCACTAGCTAGGCAAATCTGGCGTTGACGTTAGGATCCTCAAGCATGCCAGGCTGCTTCTGAGAGATTCGCCCTTAATGGTCCTTGTGGTACTTCTTTTTTGTAAATTAGGATTCTTTGCAAAATGTCGTGTTGAGCACAAGTCTTCAAACCGCCCTTTTCCAGTGGGCCCCATCTTTATTGGCTCCGTGGTTTCCTGTAGACTGGGGCAACACCTGCCTTGCAGGCTTTCCCTACCCCATCCGATGAGATGATTTGTACAGCAAATTTTATGGAGTTAACTTCTGTCTGGGGGTTCAACACAGAAGCTAAAAAACAAGCTGGGGAATGACTGTGTTGGTCACGTGCTTGCTGTGCAAGCAGGGGCACTTGAGTTTGGGATAAATAGAAAAGGGCGCTGCCAGAACCATTCATAGTGTGTGGGGGTGCCTAGTAGGCATGTCACAGGTCTTCCCATTCAGACCTTTTGAGACCAGAGCTACTCATTCTGTTATTATTTATCTGAGATAAAGTTTCATGTAACCCAGGTTGGTCTCTGACTGGCTATGTAGCTGAGTGTGACCTTGAACTCTTGACCCCATTCTCCTGTCTCCATCTCCTGAGTCCTGAAATTATGAATATGTGCCACTGGGTTCATATTTAAAGTTTTTTTTTTTTTTCATTTTTTATTTGTATAGGTGTCTTACTTGCATGTCTGTGCCTGGTGCCCTTGGAGGCTGGAAGAGGGTGTCAGATCCCCTGGACCTGGAGTTATAGATAGTTGTGAACTGCCATGTGGGTGCTAGGAACTGAACAGGGGCCACCTGCAAGAGGAGCTAATGCTCTTAATTACTGGGCAGTCCCTCCAGTCCCCAACCCCACCCCCCTTTTGTAACAGGAATTGACTATGTAACCTGGGTTGGTCTAGAACTGGATATGTACACCAGGCTAGCCTTAAACTCATAGAGTCTCCTACCCTCTGCTTATCAAGTGCAGGATTAAAGGTATATGCCACAGCTGCACGCCTTTAATCCCAGCACTTGGGAGGCAGAGGCAGGTGGATTTCTGAGTTCGAGGCCAGCCTGGCCTACAGAGTGAGTCCAGGACAGCCAGGAATACACAGAGAAACCCTGTTTCAAAAAACAAAACAAAACAAAAAATCCCTGTTTATGAAGTGGTGGAAGGAGTCTGAGCCATAGGCAGACTGTGGTCTCCTCCACACAGAGGGAGGACATGGCAGGCCACGTGGGGCTGGCCAGACTCTGATCTTGATAGCAGACCTCTGACTTGCTCCTTACTTAGCCAATCTCCTGTAAACATCGCCCAAGTCTTCAAAGGTAACATGGACCTGGATCCCAGCACTGGGAAGATGGCGTCAGAGCATCAAGAGTACAAGACTAGCCTGGGATACATAGACTCAAGAAACATGAGCCACCACTGCCCGGCTGTTTCTCTCTTTTTCATGCAGTCCAGTGTCCCAACTCAGTGCCACCCATAGCAGGCAGGTCATCCTACCTCAAGTAACCTAACCAAGATTTCCTTTCACAGGTGTGCCCAGAGGCCCATCTCCCAGGTGACTTCATCAAGGTAACAACTGGATCATCACAAAGGTCATCCTCAACGGGTTTAAGCTCAGTTTAGCCTACCTGAGCCCCTGCCTCAAAACAAAATAAGACAAGGAAACCATAAAAATACAGCCAGACATTTTAGCTTCACAAGATGCTGAGTATGGGGTTGGAGAGATGGCTCAGTGGTTAAGAGCACTGATTGCTCTTCCAGTAGGCCCTGAGTTCAATTCCCAGCAACCACATGGGAGTTATAACCATCTATAATGGGATCCCATGCCCTCTTATGATGTGTCTGAAGACAGCTACAGTGTACTCATATATATGAAATAAATCTTTTTTTTTTTTTTTTTTTAAAAAAGATGCTGAGTATGAATTCTCCTCTTGGTCTAGCAGGAAGGTAGTGACTGTTCAATGGCCAGAATCCACCAAACCCTGGGAAGGCTCGCCCTCCAGATGACCCAAAAGCCAAGAGAGGCTTCAGGCAGCAAGAGAAGTCTCTGTTCGTGGGAGTCAGCTGCACTGTGTCACCATCAGTGACATCCCTCTCAGGCATGCACCACACTGCTCACCCATGAACAACGGCCATTTGGTCCCCATCCTGCATACCAACCAACCCTGTGACCATCACTAGGGCTCGCTTTAGTCTGTTGCTGTGAAGAGACACCTTGACTAAGGCAGGTTACAAAAGAAAGCACGTAATGGGGGCTTGGTTACAGTGTGGAAGGGTGAGTGAGTCCGTGGCGGTCATGGCGGGGACCAGGGCTGCACTGGAGCAGTAATTGAGAGCTTACATCTTATCTGCAGGTAGCAGAGAGGAGAAAGAGGGACAGAGAGAGGGCTGGAGAGATGGCTCAGTGGTTAAGGGCACTGCCTGCTCTTCTGAAGGTCCTGAGTTCAAATCCCAGAAACTACATGGTGGCTTGCAACCATCCGTAATGAGATCTGACGCCCCCTTCTGGTGTGTCTGAAGATAGTGTACTTAGATATAATAAATAAATCTTAAAAAAGAAAGAGGCCAGGCAGTGGTGGTGCACGCCTTTAATCCCAGCACTTGGGAGGCAGAGGCAGGTGGATTTCTGAGTTTGAGGCCAGCCTGGTCTACAGAGTGAGTTCCAGGACAGCCAGGGCTATACAGAGAAACTCTGTCTCGAAAAAAAGACCAAAAAGAAAAAAAGAAGAAAGAGAGAGAGAGAGAGAAAGAGACTGGGTCTAGCACGGGCTTCTGAAATTTCAAAGCCCATCCCCGGTGACATGCCTTCTCCAACAAGGCTACACCCCTTAATCCTTCCTAAACAATTCAACCAACTGGGAACCAAATATTCAACTATATGAGCCTATGGGGGCCATTCTTATTCAAACCACGAGAATGCACTTTTGGAACAGCTTTGCTCCCATCCAGAAGAAACCCTGTCCCTGTTAGGAGTCATCACTCCCTCAGTCCTCTGACCCAGCCAGCCCCAAATGGTGGACTTACCAATTGTTTGAGTGGAACCATGTGACATTTGCCCTTTTGTGCCTGGCCTCTCTGACTTGTGAGGTATTTTCCTGGCACCTCTAATTCTTGTCAGATCCCTAGATCCCTAGATCCCTAGATCCCTAGAGACGTTGGGTATCACCTGCTGCACATTTTGAATCCCAACTCCACATCAGGGGCTCTGGTGGGCATGGGTGAGGGGAGGATGGGGAGAGATGGGGCAGCAGTTGGGATTTGATCAGAGAGCCGGAGATGCTGACGAGAGGCGCATCCAGCTGTCCTTGGCCTGGTCAGGAACTGGCTTGAGTTGCTGTTCCTTGATCCTCCTAAGTCAGGACTCATGCTGTCCCCACTCTGGCAGTGTGGGTCACTGGATGAGCATCTCTTCAACACCTGTGTGCCAGTCTGGGGTCAGGGGCTGGGATGAAAGAACTCAACAACCACCTGATGGCTGGTTTCCTGTGAAGGTTCTCTTTTCTCAAGTGGACTCTAAGTGCCTGGCTGTGGCTCAGGCTCAGAGCACTTGCTAAGTGCTACTATTGTCATATCTACCAGTGGTGGCCCCTGTTTCAATTCCTTTAATCAGTTTCCCCCATGTGGTTACAGAGACATGAAGCCAGAGAGCCTGCAAAAGCTCACAGCTGAAGGGTTACAAGGTGAAGGCTAGCCTTGGCTACATGGGGCTATGCCACAAAGGAAAAGAAAACATATTACCATATTACTAAATTAATGTATAAATAAAGAGAAAGGAAAGAAAAACGAAGAGAGAGAGAGAGAGAGAGAGAGACAGAGAGAGACAGAGAGAGACAGAGAGAGACAGAGAGAGAGAGGCAGGCCCAGGAAAGTGACAGGATGTGTTGGGTACATCCTCAGAGCAGAGGATGCTGGACAAAGCTGAGGTTTGAAAATGACTTGCCTGTGCTCCTGACCAAGGAGGAAGCAGGCTGCAGGGCACAGGAAATGGCCATGCAGGGCACAGGAAATGGCCATGGGCCGTCAGTTGGGAACTCTTCCCTATGGGTACTGCTTCTAAGGTGTGTGGTGCTGTGTGACAGGAAGTCTGGGGATGGAGAGAAGGTCCCTCAGCACCCTGTTTTGGAGCCTTGTTCTGTAGCTTGAACCCCCTTTTGTGGGAGAGTGACAGAACTCAACAGACTTCAGCAAAGGGGAGAATGTGCTCATCCATGGAGTCGTGGAGTTGAGCAATTTCCCACCAGCTCTCAGGGTCAGCTCACTCGGGGGATTTTTCTGAGTCAAAGCCTGTTGTATCACTTTCCTTTGGCCATGCGCTCCCTGTGTGCCTTCCATTCTTGGGTGGTTTACCTTCTGATAGTAGCAGAGGTGGCTGCCAGGAGCCCTGGGTCTTGCTCCCTCCAGCTGAGAGCACAGGAAGGGTGGCCTCATTTTAATGACCCCAGTTAAATGGGAAGTGAATGCCAGCTACCCCGCCCCCCGGGATTATTGCTTACTAACCTGAACCCGTTGGGTAGGAGGGAGGAATGGACTGCTTTGATTGGTTAGGACTGAGCCAGGTGGATGCACAAGAAATGGGTGGTTTTACTTGAACCACCTGTCCTAAGGGCGGAAAAGGTTTGGTTCCCAGGAATGATTCAGGGTCCTGAGACCAGAAGCAGGGGGATGGTGGAGGGACAGGTTCCAGGCAATGGCAGCTTCAGGGTTGGCAATGGGATCGTCAGCCTCTGTCATACTGTCCATCTGAGCTTGAACAAACTGCTGAGCCTCAGTTTCCCCATCAGACCAGAGACATCTCAGAGCTCTCCCAGTTCTGAACTCCTCAGGCCAGCCGATTGGATTGTGCAGCCCCAGCCGTCCGGCATCCCCAGCATGCCAGGTCTGAGCTGGGGGCTGGGAACACGACCCTAGGCTGAGCCTGGGACCTGCACCTGGCCTCCGGTCTCCTCTCATGCCACAGGGTACAGCCTGTGATGAGGAAGGAGGTTTCTGAGGACGGCTTTGCACATCCCGCCTCCAAACAGCATGATCTCATTCCTGAGGAAGGAAGGCTGGGGGGTGGACGAGCCGGCTGCCAGCAGCTGACACAGTTTGTGACTAAACCATTTCCCCACGGGAGGCAGGGAGAGATGTCCACATTCTCAAAGACAGCGTAAAAGTTTGGGAGGGAATGACATGAAGAACAGAGGAGGCACCTCCTTTTTCAGCTTTGGGGAGGCCCATGGTGTCTCCCCAGGAGGTCCAAACCAGGTACGTTCTAACCAATGTTTACTGTGAACTCAGCCCCAAGGCAGGCCATTACCATCCCTCAAACATTGAAGTGGAGGCCCCGCCAACCCCTCAAGTGGCCTGTCCCTCCTGTATTCCTGGGCTCATTTAAATGCCCATACATTAATTTGGAAGGATAGGTTTGCGGGAAGCTGTGTCGCCGCACCATCTGCTCGGCGTTTGTCACGGCCACATTACATAAGAGGAAAGACATTTTTTTCAAGAATGCTACTGCATTTAGTAATTGGATCGCTGGGAGAGGAACCAGGCCCAGGCATTTGGCACCGTGATTCCAAGATGCCACAGGCTTCTCTCTGGGGTGTGCCCTCCCCAGATTCCAGGCAGTATTGGCAGACACCTGCGTGCAGCCCGGGTCTGGGAAGCAGGCCCAGAAGCCTTGCCTCGTCTTCCTCTCTCTCCCCTTTTCTCCTGTTACATCCCTGCTTACTCTCTCCAGTATTAGCAGTATCAACTGACCTTGCTCCACCAGTCCGAATTTCCGCGACCGGGGTCACTGGCCTACATGCCCTGTAAATGAACAAGGGAGACGAAGCCTCAGATTCTCATCCAGAGCATGGCCCAAGGGTGACGAGTGAGTTCAGGCTTCAGGACCTTTGGTGAACGATGACAAGAGCCAGCTGCTTTATAAATAAAGCCTTTCTGATACCAAGTGGGTACCAGACTTGCGATCATTTTCCTCTCCCCTCTAGTAGATTCAAAAGTGCCGAGGAGGTAGCCCTGCTGGAGCAGAGCTTGCTGTGTGCACAGGCCTCAGCTCAGAACATCTAATGCCCCCCATCTGACTGCCACAGAGCAAAATGACCCTAGAATCAACGTTTTAGTTTAACTAATTGATTGACTTCTCTATTTTTTTTTTTTTTTTTTTTTTGAAAATGCGAGGCAGAGTCTTGCTCAATAGCCCAGGCTGGCCCAGAACTCATTTTAACACAGACTAGCAATTCTGTCATGGCTACTCACCTGCTTAAGCTTCCTGGGTACTGGGTGGAATCATACCCAGCTGAGTCAATATTTTTAAATCAGTTCATGGAAAAGGCGTGGCTTGCTTTGAAAAATCTAAACACCTTGTTGTGGCCAGTTTGCATTTTCATACAGCCCACAAGTTGGGGCCTGGCCCAGCACTGTCCCTATTCCTGGGGGCTCTGGGCCAAGTTACTTTGTCATTAAAGCACATCAGCTGACGGCTGGGGCCATGGGCTAGCCAGGCAATAATCATATGACCTCCGACAGGGGCCATTCTTCCTATAAAGTTTTTGAAATTACTTTATTTTTCTACTTTGCCTGTGTGCGTGTGTGTGTGTGTGTGTGTGTGTGTGTGTGTGTGCGTGCACGCGTGTGTGTGCATGTGTGCATGTGTGTGCGTGTGTGTGTGTGTGTGTGTGTGTGAGAGAGAGAGAGAGAGAGAGAGAGAGAGAGAGAGAGAGAGAGAGAGAGAGAGAGAACACATGCATTTGTCACAGTTCAGGCGTGTGATGGTCAGAGGCTAACTAATACTCAGAAGTTATTCTTTCCTTCTGCCATGTGAGTCCTGGGGATCCAACTCAGACTGTGAGCGTTGGCAGCAAGCACCTTTACCTTCCAGAGCCATCTTGTTGGCCCTTAAAAATGGATCTTCCTGTTTCTGTCTCTCTGTCTTTTCTCTTAGGGTCAAGAGGTCACACTGTCGTATAAATGAAGCTCCGGAATTTGTTCTGTTTGTTCTTTCACTGTCTCTTAAGTGAAAGCAGATAAGGCACCAAGGCCCAGGGCGGCCACGTCGCGGCAGGAAGCTGGACCCACAACAGGTGTCGGTGAGGTTATCTCCCGCGGTTGAGAGCAATGCCCCATGCCTCTGGCCATGTTTTCTTCACCTGTGGCAGCTGAGAGTAAGAGGCATCATTCTGAAGGACAGCCCTTCTGTCTGGGCATAGTTATGGCTGCCTCAGGACCTTTGCACATCACCCTTGCTCCCTAGACGCTGCTTCTGTTCACGCATCTCTGCCTTTTCACTCAGCTTGACTCAGAGGCCCTCCCTGCCTAGCCCAGGAAGAGCAGCCCTGACCTGCACACCCTTTCTTCCCTGACGCTGTTGTCTTATTCTAGAGGGTGGTCTATCCTGGCCACGGCTGTGCCCCAGCATCTGGATCATTGTGTGGCACATGCTGAAGGGGGGAGCAGGAGGAAAGGAAGGAGGGTGGGAGAGAGGATGGAAGAAGGGAGCCTTTTAACTCCTATGGCCACACTGTGAAGCAGGGGTAGACCTTTGGAGAAGGGAAGGTCACAGGCAAGAAGGGGACAGGAAGGAAGGGAGGGACTCAGGCTTTCTACACCTCCCATGCCCCTGTACCCCCACAGGTAGCAGCAGAACAGACAAGCAGGCCACCAGCCTACGGGCCACCCAGACAGGGTCAGAACATGAGCCAGGCAGGCAGGCAGTAAGGGAGACTGTTTACAGGGACTGCTGGCCATCGCCATGACAACTGCGTCACCAAGGACACAAGTTTGCTGCAGACTGGGAAGTGAGGGCAGTAGCTGGGAGGGAGGGGCCACAGACACACGTTGTGGGGCAAGATGTTCTCATTCCTCAGAGTGCTCTAGAGCTAGAAGAGCCTGGTGTTGCTACACTGTGTGTGCGCGTGTGCCTGTGTGTGTGTGTCTGTGAGTGTGTGTGTGTGTCTGTGTGTCTCTGTATGTGTGTGTGTATCTGTGAGTGTGTGTGTGTCTGTGAGTATGTGTCTGTGTGTTTGTGTGTCTGTGAGTGTGTGTCTGTTGTGTGTATCTGTGTGTGTCTGTGAGTGTGTCTTTTGTGTGTGTGTGCCTATGTGTGTGTCTGTAAGTGTGTGTGTCTGTTGTGTGTATCTGTGAGTGTGTGCCTGTGTATCTCTCTGTGTATGTGTCTGTATGTCTCTGTATGTGTGTGTGTCTATGTGTGTGTGCCTGTGTGTTTCTCTGTGTATGTGTCTATGTGTCTCTGTATATCTGTGTGTGTCTGTATGTGTCTGTGTGTGTGTGCCTGTGTATCTCTCTGTGTATGTGTCTGTATGTCTCTGTATGTGTGTGTCTATGTGTGTGTGCCTGTGTGTGTGTGTCTGTGTGTTTCTCTGTGTATGTGTCTATGTGTCTCTGTATATCTGTGTGTGTCTGTATGTGTCTGTGTGTGTGTGCCTGTGTATCTCTCTGTATATGTGTCTGTATGTCTCTGTATGTATGTGTTTGTGTGTGTCTCTGTGTGTGTGCCTGTGTGTGTGTGTGTCTGTGTGTTTCTCTGTGTATGTGTCTATATGTCTCTGTGTATGTGTGTGTGCATGTGTGTGTGTGTACCTGTATGTGTGTGTGTGTATGTGTGTGTCTGTGCATGTATGTGTCTGTGTGTGTCTGTATGTGTGTCCTGTGTGTGTGTGTGTGTGTGTGTGTGTGTGTGTAGCCAGGGTGCCTGGTGTCAGCTTGGCTCCTCCTGTGCTCTGACATCTTGAGCAGATGACTTAACATGTCTGTGTCTATTTCCCTCCACA
>JADRCD010081150.1:0-25198 GCA_019843815.1 Montemys delectorum | reverse complement strand
ACACACACACACACACACACACACACACACACACACACAGAGAGAGAGAGAGAGATCAAAAACAAAAACCAATGTCCTTAGATGTGTGGACTTGTGACTGAATCTTCTATTCAGATCTATAGATTAAATTGTCTGATACTGAGCCAATATCATGCTCTTATTGCTACAGCTCTTTAGTACAACCAGAGGTTAAGGATGGTAATATCTACAATAGTTCTCTTATTACTCAGGAGTAGTTAACTACTTTACATTTCCATATGAAGATCAAAATTATCCTCTCAACTTCTGTGAAAAATTTTGTAGGAATTTCTATTGGGATTGCATTGAATCTATAGATTGCTTTTGGTGGGATGGCCACTTTTACTATATTAATTCTGCTTATCTGGAAGCACAGGATCTCTTTCCATCTTCTAATATTTTCTTTGATATATTTCTTAAATATCTTGAATATTTTAAAATACAAGTAGTTCACATGATTGGTAATAGTTACTGAAGATATTGTATATTACTTGAGCCTAGTGTATACAGTTTTATTGCTCATATTTCTTTCTCAGTCCCTTTGCAATTTATATATTGGAAGACTTACAGCTTTTGTGAGTTAGTTTATATCTAGCTATTATGCTGAACGTGTTTATCAGCTGTATCAATTTCTTAGAGAAATGTTTAGGATCACTTACATAGACTATCATATCATCAGAGGGAAAAATACCTTCAAATTTGTATCCTCTTGGTTTCCTTCAGTTGTCTTACTGTTCTACCAAAGGTCTCTCAAGTACTATATGAAAACAGGTATACAGTGAGTGAACAACTTTGTCTCATTGTTCAGTTTACTGGAAATGCTTTGAGTTTCTCTCCATTTTAAGTTGATGTTGGCAATGGGTTTGTAGTAAACTGCATTTATCATGTTAATATATATCCCTGTGTCCTTAAACTCTCCTAAATTGTAAAGGGTTATTAGATATTTTAAATGGCCTTTTCAGTATCTAATGGCATGATCCTTTGTTTTTTTGTCTTTCAGTTAGTTTATAAGATGGATTGTATTTATTGATTTTTATATATTCACCCTGCACTGCATCTGTGCAGTGAAGCCTACCTGCTTATGGTGGATGATCCTTTTAATTTGTTCTTCCATTCAGTTTGCAAGTATTTTATTGAGAGTTTAATCTATGTTCACAATGAAACTTGGTTTGTAATATTCTGTTTTTGTTGGATCTTAATATGACTTGATTATCAGGGTAACTGTGACATCATAAAATAAATTAGACAATGTTCCTTCAGGTTTTGGGGGGCACATTATAGAATAATTAGAGGAGTGTTAGCATTAATTATTCTTTGAAAGTCTGGAGAATTTCTTGTTAAGGACTAGTTTTATTTTACTAGGAGTTATACTTCTGTTTAAATTGCTTATCTGACTTTAAATTTGGTGAGTGGTATGGACTGAGAGAAGTATCCAATTTTTTTATATTTTCCAAGTTTGTGAAGTACAGGTTTTATGTCCTTATGATTCTCTGGATTTCCTTCATGTCTGATGTTATGTGACCCCTTTCATCTCTAATTTTGTTAATTTCAGTATTTTCTCTGTACTTTAGTAATTTGTTTAAGGGTTTGTCAATATGTTTAATTTAATCAAAGAAATAAGTATTTTTATTAGATATTTTCTTTATTTACATTCCAAATTTTATCCCCTTTCCTCATTTCTGCTCTGAAAGCCCCCTATAACATCGCCCTCCCCTGTTCACTAGCCAACCCACTCTTTCTTCCCTGTCCTGTCATTCTCCTACGTTGGGGCATCCAGTCTTCACAAAACCAAAGTCCTCTCCTCTCCTTGATGAACCATAAGACCATCCTCTGCTACATATGGGGATGAAGCCTTGAGTCTCTCCCTGTGTACTCTTTGGTTGGTGGTTTAGACCCTGGAAACTCTGAGGGTACTGGTTGGTTCATATTGTTGTTCCCAATATAGAGCTGCAAATCCCTTAAACTCCTTGGGTCCTTTCTCTAGCTCCTTCATTGGGGACCCTGTGTTCAGTACAATAGATGGCTGGATGGCTATGAGCATACACTTCTGTATTGTCAGGTACTAGCAGAGCCTCTGAGGAGACAGCTTTCTCAGGCTCCTGTCAGCAAGCACTTGTTGGCGTGCACAATAGTATCTGGGTTTGATCGCTATATACAGGATAGATCCCCTGGTGGAACAGTCACTGAATGGCTTTTCCTTCAGTTTCTGTTCCACATTTTATCTCTGTATTACCTCCCACAGGTATTTTGATCCCCCTTCTAAAAATGACCTAAGCATCCACAGAGTGGTCTTCCTTCTTCTTGAGCTTCATGTGGTCTATGAATTGTATCTTGGATATTCCAAACTTCTAGGCTAATATCCACTTATCACTGAGTGCATAGCATTTATATTCTTTTGTGATTGAGTTACTTCACTCAGAATATTTTCAAGTTCCATCCATTTGCCTAAGAACTTCATGAATTCATCATTTTTAGTAGCTAAGTAGGACTTCATTATTTAAATGTACCATATTTTCTGTATTCATTCCTCTGTTGAAGGACGTCTGAGTTCTTTCAGGTTCTGGCTATTATAAATCAGGCTGCTATGAACATAGCATGTGTCCTTACTACATGTTGAAGCATCTTCTGAGTATATGCCCAGGAGTGGTATAGCTGTATCCTCACTCAGGTTTTTCTATGTCCAGTTTTCTGAGGAACCAACAAACTGATTTTCAGAGTGGTTGTACCAGCTTGCAATCCCACCAGCAATGAAAGAATGTTCCTCTTTCTCCACAACCTCACCATCATCTGCTGTCATCTGAGTTTTTATCTTAGGTATTCTGTGAGGTGGAATCTCAGGGTTGTTTTGATTTGCATTTTCCTGATGACTAAGGATGTTGAACAGTTCTTTAGGTGCTTCTCAGCCATTCAAGTTTCCTCAGTTGAGAATTCTTTGTTTAATTCTATACCCCATATTTAATAGGGTTATTTGGTTCTCCAGAGTCTAACTTCTTGAGTTTTTTGTATATATTGGATATTAGCCCTCTATTGGATATAAGGTTGGTAAAGATCTTTTCCCAATCTGTTGGTTGCTGTTTTGTCCTTTTGACAGTGTCCTTTGCCTTACAGAAGCTTTGAAATTTTATGAGGTCCCATTTGTCAAATCTTTCATAGCTCTTATCTATCATTGCCCTAAAATTTTATAAACAAAATGTGTTAGTTTTTTTCTTTCTTTTTTTCTTTACCTTGTAAGTAAATAAGTATCCAGTAAGTTCAGAGAAGTCAAATGCTTTCAGAAGGGTTGTTGTAAATTTGTTTATGTATGGGCCTTGAATTCCTGATCTTTCCAATACTTTTATCATAAAGGGGAGTTGGATTTTGTCAAATACTTTTTCGTCATTAAATGAAATGAAGATTTGTTTTTTTCTTTCAGTTTGTTTATATAGTGGAGTACATTGATTGATCTCCATATATTGACCCATCCCTGTATCTCTGGGATGAAGCCTACTTGATCAAGATGGATGATCGTTTTGTTGTGTTCAGTTTACAAGAATTTTATTGAGTATTTTTGCATCAATATTCATAAGTGAAATTGATCTGAAATTCTCTTTCTTTGTTGGTTCTCTGTGCGGTTTACGTACCAGAGTAATTGTGGCTTCATAGAACAAATTGTGTAGTGTTCCTTATGTTTATATTTTGTGGAATCATTTGAAGAGTATTGGTTTGGTGTCTTCTTTGAAGGTCTGATTAAATTCTGTACTAAACCTATTTGGTCCTGGGCAGGTTTTGGTTGGGAGACTACTAATGACTACTTCTATTACTTTAGTGTTTATGGGACTGTTTTGATCCTTTATCTGATCCTGATTTAACTTTGGTACCTGGAATCTGTCTAGAAAATTGTCCATTTCACTCAGATTTTCCATTTTTGTTGAGTAAAGGCTTTTGTATTAGGATCTGAAGATATTTTGGATTTTCTCAGTTTCCATTGTTATTTCTCCCTTTTCATTTCTAATTTTGTTGATTCAGATATGTCTTTGTGCCCTCTGGTTAGTTTGGTTAAGGGTTTATCTGTCTTATTGATTTTCTCAAAGAACATTTCCTGGTTTGGTTTATTTTTTTGTATAGGTCTTTTTGTTTCTACTTGGTTGATTTCAGCCTTAAGTATGACTATTGCTTGCCTTCTATTCCTCTTGGGTCTATTTACTTCTTTTTGTTCTAGAGCTTTCAGTTGTGCTGTCAAGTGGTAGTGTATGTTCTCTTCAGTTTCTTTTTGGAGGCACTCGGAGCTATGAGTTTTCCTCATAGCACTGCTTTTTATTGTGTCCCATAAGTTTGGGTATGTTGTGGCTTCATTTTCATTAAATTCTAAAAAGTCTTTCATTTCTTTCTTTATTTCTTCCTTGACAAAGTTATCATTGAGTAGACTGTTCTTCAACTTCCATGTGTATGTGGGCTTTCTATTATCTTTGTTGTTATTGAAGACCAGCCTTAGTCCATGATGATCTGATATGATGCATGGGATTATTTCAGTCTTCTTCTATCTTTTGAGGCCTGTTTTGTGACCAACTATATGGTCAATTTTATAGAAAGTACCATGAGATGCTGAGAAGAAATTATATTCTTTTGTTTTAAGGAAAATGTTCTATAGATATCTGTTAAATCCGTTTTGTTCATAACTTCTGTTAGTTTCACTGTGTCTGTGTTTAGTTTCTGTTTCTATGATCTGTCCATTGATGAGAGTGGGGTGTTGAAGTATCCCATTATTATTGTGTGAGGTACAATGTATGCTTGGAGTTTATTAATTTGGATGACTTTACATTTGGAGCATAGATATTCAGAATTGAGAATTCATCTGGATAGATTTTAACTTTGATGAGTATAAAGTATCCCTTCTTATATTTTTTGATGTCTTTAGATTGAAAGTCAATTTTATTTGATATTAGAATGGCTACTCCAGCTTGTTTCTTGAGACCATTTGCTTGGAAATTCGTTTTCCAGCCTTTTACTCTGAGGTAGTTTCTGTTTTTGTCACTTAGGTAGGTTTCCTGTATGCAGCAAAATGTTAGGTTCTGTTTACATATCCAGTTGTTAGTCTATTTCTTTTTATTGAGGAATTGAGTCCATTGATACTAATAGATATTAAGGAAAAGTGATTGATGCTTCCTGTTATTTTTATTCTTAGAGGTGGAGTTTTGTTGTTGTTGTTGTTGTTGTTGTTGTTGTTGTTTTTACATTGATTCCTTGGATTGTTTGAGTTGTTATTGTTTTCCTGATAGCTCTGACTTTGATTACTTCCTTCCATATAAGTCCTTGTGATTTCTTCATTTTGTCACAGAATTTTCAGAGGGACTGTTAGATTGGTAATATAAGATGTCTCCTTTCTTTAAATGCAAGTACTTAATGTTATAAAGTTGCCTTTTATATCTGTCTTCACATGATTTTTGTTATTTCTGTTGTTGATATCTATCTAGTTGACAGTCCAAGATGGTCAGATAGGATGCAGAGTGTTATTTTAATTCTCTTATATCTGTAGAGACTTGCTTAGTGTCTGAATATGTGATCAGTTTTAGAGAAAAGTCCATGAGATGCTGAGAAGTAGATCCACTCTTTTGTGTCTGGGAGATATAGTCTATAAATATCTGTTAGGTCAATTTGATTGAGGAAATTTACTTCTAGCATTTTCTATTTAGTCTTTGTCTGGGTAAATAAAAAAAAATCTGCACGAGTGGTTTACTGAATTCTACCATTATCATATGCAACTTAAGCTATAGTTCTGTTTCTTTTAAGGATTCAGGCACCCTTGTGCTTGATTCATAGATTTTAAGGATTTTATGTCTCTTGGTGGATACTCCAAATTTTTCCTTTATGTATATATCATGTCCTTCCCTATCTCTTCTGATTAGTCTTACTTTAAACTGTATTTTGTCAGGTATTAAAACAGCTGCACAAGCTTGATTCTTACATCCATTTTTCTGGGAATATATTTTCCCATGAGTTTAAAAGAATGAAGTCTTTCTTCTACTTTATTCGGATAATCTGAGCCCTTTCTCCAGGGAGTTCAGAACATTCTTGCTATTTTGTTGTTGCTCTAATAATTGTGGTAGTGTTGGTAGTGGAGAGAGAGAGAGAGAGAGAGAGAGAGAGAGAGAGAGAGAGAGAGAGAGATGGGAGGGAAAGGGGCTAATGTATTTTCTTGGGTGTAGTTAACACCTACAGGTTGAAATTTTCCTTCTGGCTCATTCTGTAAGGCTAAATTTGTAAACCTAATGTTTATATTTGGTTTTTATCATGAAATGTCTTATATTCTCCATCTATTGTGAGAGAAAATTTTGCTGGGTTTTGTCTTTGAGTAAATAGTAGACATATCTTCAAGAGTGGGGTGGTATGTTTAAAATATTAATATGTTGCTTGATCTTTTTTATTTAAAGCTTTTATTAATTGTTCCTTGTTTCATACGTTTAATGTTTCATATGTGCTGAGGAGACTTTTTCTTCTGGTCCAGACTGTTTGGTGTTCTTTATGTTTCTTGTACCTTGACAGCTATCTCTTTTAGGTTAGGAAAATTCCTACATGACTTTGTTGAAAATATTTTCTGTGACTTTCACCTGAATCTCTTATTCTTCCTTTATTCCTATTACTCATAAATTTTATCTTTTCATAATGTTCTAAATTTCCTGAACTTTTCCCCTGGAATGTGTGTGTATGTCTGGTGTGTGTGTGTGTGTGTGTGTGTGTGTGCACGCGCATGCATGCGCACACACATGTGCTCGAGCGTGAGTGTATTTAACATTTTTTTTGAGTGATATATACATTTTTTTCTATCTTGTCTTCAATGCCTCAGCTTCTCTCTGGCATCTTTTGTATTCTCTTGGTATGGCTTTCTTCTGGCGTTACTGTTCAAATTCCTAAATTTTCATTTACAGATTTCTCTCAATTTTTAAAATTATTATTATTGTATATATTTCTACATTCTAGTCTTGATATGTTTTATTCATTCCCTTCCACTGTTTTGAGTATATCTTTTCACAGATTCCATTATGGGAATTTTAAATTTTTTCGTTATGGAGCTCTATTGATACCCATAAGGCTATGATACATTCTTTATCTTGTGTTTCAGCTATGTTAATATGGACACATTGTTTTGACTGTTATTATTAATTGTGTTTTATCATGGATTTTAAGCATCTGGGTTTGGGAAGATTGGTCTTGTCTTTGTTGGGTAAGTCTTTTTGTACCTTGGTTTCTGTTGCCATTTCTGGTTCTTAGGAGATTGTGGTATAGGTTTGCTGAATGATAGGAAATTCTTCTGTGATACTGTTCCATATGGCCACCATAGGTTCCAGGTAAAAGGTATTTTTAGGTATTGGAAGCTAACACTAAGGATTGGGGATAGTCTAGGAGGGTGGTTACTAAGGGGGTCCACTGGAGGGAAGAAAAGAGGGTGTTCTACCAGGCTTTGCTTAGCCACCTGAGAATAGTATCAGAAAGTGGAGAGAGGCCACTGCAGGTAGTCTTGGGATGAGACTGGGAGACTGGATATGGAGGACAGGAAGGAGAATGGAGACCTAAAGTTTACTTTGCCAGTTTGCCAGACTTCTTGCTTCTCTGGCAGGCTGTTATATTTCCATGAAATACTTACTAGTGTTGGGGGACACAATAACAGAATTATTTGGGACAATTGTTGGAATTGTCCTGCTGAATATGGAAGTGTAGGGGAGGGGGAGGCCACTTCAAGTTGTCTGATACAGAAGTGCAGAAGTGGGACTAAGCCTGGAGAATTGTATTTGGAGAAAAGAAGAAATCAGAAAATATCTGCAGTTAGCCTACCTTCTTCCCTGGCCAGAATAGCCTGAGAGTTTCCAGGGAGTGGCTGTTGTAGTTGAGGGCTGTGTGGGGATGCATTTGAGAAGGGAGATCTATGTGATACATGGATTTGGGAGCAGTGAGGGAAAGGAGGCTGATCTACTCTGCTACAGAGCTGGGGTTACAGACTGGGGGAATGGATGTGAAGAAAGCAAGAAGCGGTAAAAATCTGTGGATAGTCTATCCTCATCCATGGCTGGAGTACTGGTATCAGTTTTCTCTACTATCCAATTAATATCTGTTGGATTAGCAGAAACTGGGGGTTGGGGAGTGTATGTAGTAAATATTACCTGAAGTTGATTTTATGTCACAGTAAATGAATTGACTTGTTAGGAGAAAAGCAGAAAGTCTACAGCTCTTGCCTGAGAACTGTTTTAACTATTGACTCTTTTTACACCTGGCTAAAGTTTGCTTCATTTCCAAAATTTCATTAACTAATGATGAACAGTAAGGTATGTTTGGAAATGAGATTTTACTTCTATAATTGACAAGCAAACATCCATTGAGTAACTATAGGTCAGCTGTGTAAACTAATAGCTGCAGGTAAGTGCAATATGTCACTTTATGTTCTGTTTGATATTTTCCACTGAAACAACATATCCAGTGATGCTCTTGAGTATGTTGTACTAGCAGAAAAGCATGCATAATTTTAACTCTGTACATTTATTTTTTTGTAAATGAGTGAATAATTTATTCACCACAAAATGACTTTTGTAAGCTTTACAGGATGCTCAATACTTCACAGAATCTTTCCTCTTAGAGATCTTCTAAATGGTTCATCAGGAGGTGTTGGAGAGTAGAAGTGACACTACTGTATTTATCTGGCTCAGATACAACAGGTGTAAATAAAAAAAACTCCATTCTAGTATTCGGTATTTTGTCCCTGCTCTTCTGTCCCTGTAGCAGGTCCATGCACTGATGCTACATGATCCTCCTTCAAATCTATTTCCTGTTCCCCAGAGTAGGGAGCTTACTGGAGGCAGGGTTTCTGCAACCGGGCCTTGGTTGTGATTTCTGTTTTCATAGTTACCCCCTGATTCTCATTGTCTCCAGAATCTTACTCAGCAATGATGATGTCTTCTTTCTTGAAAATGCTACTGCCCAAATTCCTTCTTCGCCTCAATATTACATTTACTAAATATGATTATTTGAAGGGTCAACCTCATATTTCTTTCGCAGCAATACTTTCTAGTGGCTGTGCTCTACACAGCTGTCCTCTTTGCTTTCGGAAACCAATGCAACAAGCCTCGCTCACAGATTTCACAGCAATCCACAACCTGCTGGTGCTACACTATTCTTTTTAGCCCTTCATCCTCTTCTTGTTTTTTGTCTTTTTATAACTCACATTCTTTCTTTTGATCTCCCTTTCCTCCTCTTCTGTTACCTTAACCTGACAAAAGTTAAGTCCTTGTGGTAAAACAAATCTTTAAGTAACTGGTATTTCTTCTGTACCAGGAGACCCCATGCTCATGCTGACTGAGGTGACTGCAAATGTGAACCTTACATGGAGGCGCATGACCACTAAGAGGCTGTTAGAGGTCCACATCTACATAACAACTGAGTATTTTTTCTTTCTCACAAATATCACTACACCTCCTCTTGAGCACTAGTCTCATATTTACATATGTAAATCAATAAATGTAATCTATCATATAGCAAACTGAAAGACAAAATCACTTGATTATATAATCAAAAAAGGCCTTTATCAAAATCCAGCACTCTTTCATGATAAAATTCCAAGAAAGATTAAGGATATATTGGGCATAACTAAACATACTTAAGGTAATTTACAGCCAACTTATAGCCAACATTAAATTAAATGAGAGAAACAACATAATTCTACTAATATTGGGAGCAATACAGACTGTCCACTCTACTCTCTTCATATCTATTTAATATAGTATTTGAAGTTTTAGCTAGAGCAATCAGAAAACTGAAAGAGAACAAGGAGCTACAGATTGGAAAAAAAAGATGTCAATGTGTCTGTACTTGCAGATGATATGACAATGATTAAAAAAAAATATGTACAGAGAAACTTCTACCTCTGAGAAATACTTTCAGAAATGTAGCCAGTTACAAAATTAAGAAATCAGAAGCCTTGCTGTATACAAATGGCAAAATTGCTGAGAAAGACATTAGGGAAACAACATACTCTACAATAGCCTTAAAAATATAAAATATCCTCTTCAGTCACCCCTTTCCAGCCTAGGCTTAGTGTGGGAGCTAGACACAGTCAGGTTGACCCTGTTCTGTATTACTTCTTAACTTTCCTTTCAAGATATCTAATAAAGCACACCACAGAGAAGATGAGGTAGAGATCAGTCTTAATTAAGGTTTCCGTTGCTGTGAAGGGCCACTGTGACCAAGGCACCTTTATAAGGACAACAGTTGATTGAGGCTTACAGGTTTAGAAGTGCACTCCATTATCATCCAAGCAGAAGTATGCATCATACATATAGGCATGATGCTGGACGACCTTTGGGTTCTAAATCTTGATCTGAAGGCTGCCAGGAGAATGCTGCTTTCCAAGCAGACAGAAAAAGGGTCTCATTACCCATACCCACACTTCCTCCAACAAGGCCACACCTCCTAATAGTGTCACTTCGCATAGACCAAGCATATTCAAACCACCACATGACCTTTGACTTTCTGGTGGAAATATCTCAACTCATGTCTCTCATCATCAATATATTATATTCAAACAAGAAAAGTTTTCTTCTAGAGTGGAACTTGAATGTTTCTGATAGCTTGGGAAAGATCCAATATAAGTACCTGACAGACCCTTCTAAGTTGGACAGTGGTCAAGATCTAAAAATTGATATCATCCCCAAGCCCCAGGATCATATGTTGACTTTGGAAGAAACAGGCATTGGCATGACTAAGGCTGACCTCATAAATATGGTGGGAACCATTGCTAAATCTGGCACAAAAAAAATTCATGGAGGCTTTCTGGGCTAGTGCAGGCATCTCCATGATTGGCAGTTTGGTCTTGGATTCTATTGGCCTATCTAATGGCAGAGAAAGTGGTTGAGCATCTTCTTCTAGTGGATCCTTGACTGTTTGTGCACACCATGGTGAGACCATTGCCAAAGCACCAAAGTGATCCTTCACATCAAGAAATATCAGACAGAGTGTTTAGAGGAGAGGAGGACCAAGGAAGTGGTGAAGAAATTCTCACAGTTCATAGCCTACCATATCACTCTCCAAGGAGAGGCCAGCAGTGATGATTAAGGCAGAGAAATAGAAAAGTAAAGAAGAGGAGGATGGTTAGAGAAGAAGAAAATGAAGAAAATGAAGGCAAAGCTGAGAATCTCTGTAGGTTAACGAAGGAGGTCTTGGATAATAAGTTTGAGAAAGTGACAATCTCCAGTGGGCTTCATCCTGATGTGTTATGACAACCACCTATGACTGGACAGCAAGCACAGATCATGAGAACCCAGGCACGGTTAAATAACTATTTAAGTGTAACGGTTCCTCAGGAAGATGCCATTCAGGCTCTTCTTCAACATCCATCTCAACTACTCTTGAGCATATACCCAAAGAATGCTTCATTCTACCAGAGAGACACTTGTTCAACCCCGTTCAATGATGCTCTATCCATAATACGCAGACTTAGAAACAACCTAGGTGCCCTTCAACAGAAGAACTGATAAAGAAAGTGTGTTGCTTTTATACAGAAGAATATCACTCAGCTATTAAGAAATGACATCATAAATTATGCAGACAAATGGATTGAATTAGAGAGAAAAATCCTGGGTGAGGTAACCTAGAGTCAAAAAAGAAACATAATAGGTATTTACTTATATGTGAATATTTTCCATTACATTAATGATTACCAAACTACAATCCATAGAAACACAGAAGTTAAAGACAGATTAAAAGATCACAGGGTACAGATAGATATCATGAGAAAAAGGAAATAGGATAGATAATTATAAATGAATGAAGGCGTGAACAGGAAGGTCAAGTGAGATGTGAAGGAGAGAGGAAAAAAGAAAGGGAATTCCTGTAAGAGACAGATCAAATTAAGACTATTTGAAGGTAGTAGGGAAACTTAATACAGTAGAAGATCCCTAAAATATGTACAAATATAAAAGTGATCACTGCCTCCCTAATCCCTGTAAAATTAGTCTCTTTCTTGTCCACAGCATCCTTTACTTCCTTGAATGAACATCTAAAACTAGGCTCCAAATAGAACTCAAAATTAAAATGGATATTTGGGAATAACGGCAATAATTTGTAGTTCTCATTACAAGTCAAGTTGCTGTTTCACAAATAAAATAAGCACAAACACTTTAGTGTCCTCAAGTATCAAGAGTCACTGGACAGTCCATCCAATAAGATACCATGAGTGTTTTGTGTGTGTACACACACACATACTTTTCTTCCAATAGCAAACTATCTTATTCTCTGACTGTTTGACTCAGATAGTAGACAGGATCAACAGTGGATATACTTTTACAGAGCTGATTTGACTTAAAGGCAAAGCATTTGCCCAGAGTTCTGTTGATTTTATCAAAAGACACCAGGGCACTCCTTGTTCTCATTAGTGCTTACTGCAGTTGGCAGGGGTCCACTCAGATTGTCTGCTTGCAAATTGCAGAGAGAATGTCTTGCATAAATATATATGGTCTCCTGTTGCCTTTCTTTTAACAAATGACTTACTTTGCCTGGGTTACCTGCACGTTTGTTTATCTTCTTGGTGACTAGTAAAAAGATAACCCAGGATTTGCATTTTAGTTTGAGATGTCACACTGGAGATCAACATTCACCTGAATTTACCAAATCCTTACAGTGAGAAGTCAGCCATGTGGACTACTCAAGTAAAGGCCCTGCCTTCCTTCATATTAGTGGATGGGAATGAATGTGTTGGGTTGGCAAGCATGGTATAATCTCTTGCCCTCACTTTGGCTGTTAAATACGATGTCATGTGCCTTTATGTGTAAACACAGTCTTGTCTACAAGAATGATTTTCCTCATCAGGGTCAGGTGCATTAGGTCCATAAAAATTGGTTCTCACAGTTAACTGTTTAAACAAAGCTGCAGGAAAGATACAGCACAAGAAATGTGTCTTTACCTACGAAGCACAGAACTATAATATCTGTGACTAGAGGAGAATTTAAGGCACCAAGATAGTCTCCAGGGTGAAAAATATTGTGTTAAAGACACATCTTATTTTATTAAATGTATTTAATTTTGCTGAGAATTTTTGTCTAATAACTCATTTATTAATACTATTGTTAAATTTATTTTGTTTTTAACTGGTTGTGAACTACTGAGGGAATAATACCTTGTGCTCAGTTTGAGGTACAGATGAGGGAACCCACTACTAAGAATCTTCTTGGTTACATTTAACATGCAATATAATGAACAGGGGCACCGTAGGGATGGAGACTTTGTTGATTAATTAATTTAGTTTTCCCTTTCCTTTTTTTTTATTAGGTATTTTCTTTATTTACATGTAAATTTCTCCTTTCCCAGTTTCCCCTCCAAACAAACAAACAAACAAACAAACAAAAACAACAAGAACAACCCCCTGTTGCCTCCCACCTCCCCATGCCTGCCACCCCACCCTCTCCCACTTATTGGCCCTGGAATTCCCCTACACAGGGGCACAAAACCTTCACAAGGCCGAGGTCCTCTCCTCCTATTGATGATCGAATTTGCAATCCTCTACTATATACATGCTGCCAGAACATTCAGTCCCACCATGTATAGTCCTTGGTTGGGTCCCTGGGAGCTCTGAGGGTACTAGTTAGTTCATATCGTTGTTTGTCCTAAGGGGCTGCAAACCCTTCAGCTCCTTTGATCCTTTCTCTAAGTCCTTCATTGGGGACCGTGTACTCAGTTCAATGAATGGCTGTGAACCTCTACATCTGTATTAGTCAGGTATTAGTTTTTCCTTTCACTGCTAAAATGTAATATTACAAATATGAAAATCCCTGAATGGAAGAGTAAGTCTTCTGGAAAAGAATTCTGGTTCTTTCTATTATTGTCTAATTACCGCTCTACTTTACAACTTTCTAAACAGTCCTTCACCAACACAAGCGGAATGGTTTTCAAAGAAATTCCCTTTTACCTATTTGAAACTCTTTATGTGCCACTTACCAACCACATGACTTCTGCTACTCCTTCTCCAGCCTCTATTACTGCACTATAGGTCCTCAACCCTCTGTTATGAATCTTAAAGAGCCAAGTGCTCTTTGAATATTGATTCAGTATGCAAACATTTTTCCTCTATTCATATAATGATTTTCTAATTTACAACAAAATATCTTTAAATAAACACTGGATCAATAATGCTAACTAACCAGGTACCTTTCCACCAGTCTAAATGAAATGACTTGATATAAATTAATTCACCTAAGATTAAAGCATTGCAAGTTGTTATTCAGTCAGTTTTATCAATAAAGAATGCAAGTAACATAGAAGCAAAGAAAAAATGCTCAAGGTCAAACAGTAATTGAATACTTGTTGGAGATAAATTAGATATCATGACAGAAATTCATCATTTTAAGTACTTCTTGTGATGGTGAATATGTATTCTCACCTGGATAAAGTTTAAAATCACCATCAAAGTACACTATATGTGTCTGTCTACTAGAGAACTTCCAAAATATATTAACTGAGAGACAGAATAATCCTCAATGTGGGCATTCTCATCCCCTTGACTGGTATATCAGATTGAATGAAAAGAGAGCTAAGTTAGAGAGACTACTGGATGACAACCAACAAATTTCTATTTCCTCATATTTTTGGAAATCCTTTGGTGATGTGAGGGTCATTGAAGCACAGCCTTATTACAATGAAATCTAAAAATATAAGGATAGAAATTTGTTGGCTGTCATCCCGTGGTCTCTCTAATTTGGTAATTGGAGAAATAGGTCCAATATTGTACAATCCATATACACTTTCAGCTTGTTTGTACATGATAGTGTTTTGCTATGTACAACATAATGGTCTTGAAATCTTGCTTCTCCTATCTTAGCCTATCTATTAGTAGTATTATTTCGTATTTTTACACTATAATATGGTTTTCAGATTAGCTTACATATTTCAAAAGTATTTATACAGCCAAAAGAATCGTAAACAATTAAATTGGGAGGTAGATTGTAAGCGGAAAAACAGATAGTGAGACAGAATGCTTTGCCTGACATTTGTAACTATTATATCAAGTTTGAAAAAGAGGAGTTTATAAGTTACTCTTTCTCTGAGATGAATGCTTTTCCAAATTATCACAGCCAATGAACCAGATTCTTACCCTAACCTAATGTCTGTGCCACCCTCCAAGCAGAACCATTGTTCATTGAAACAGTTGGTGAATGACTCTATGGATAGACTAACTTAATACACACACCAGTTCTTAAATGAATGTAACCTGTTCTCTGTGGCCTAAGAATAAAGCCACTAACTCAAGTTAAATAGCATTGACCATAGCAGGAAGTCTGTATCCAAAAATCATGCCTACAATTCATTCCTTGGTGCAGCAGAACTGTCAACTCCCAGCTTAGCTACGATGGAGGTAAAATCCTTTGGTGATGTGAGGGTCATTGAACTACAGTCTTATTACAATGAAATCCAATGTTTAAAAATTGTTCTTATTTTGGACATGTACCACAGTAAGAGCCAAACTTTTAGCTCTTCTAAATAAAAAACAAACAAACAAACTAAAAGTCTTTATATATTATGTTCATTTAAGAAAATACTAGTAGTGATATATTATTTTGAAATATACAGTTAATATGTTTGGAGTTATTTAAAATTTATATTGAGAAAAACACATGTGTTTTCAGTATTGCTGTAGACAAGCATTTACATATGACTTAAATTGATTGTTGTTTTATATCAAAGAACTTTTATAATACTCATTTTTATTGTTACAATATTTTATAAATGTTAAAGAATATGACAAAAAAGGTATTGTAGGTATTGAGTGGGGGTCTCTGGGAGGAGTTGGGATACAAAAAGGAAACAAGAATATGATTTAATTCTTTTTACTTAAAATATGTTTTTAAATGTTAACAAATTCAGATAAATTGATATCATGTAATTTTTCACATCATAATGCAATAAAACTTAATTAAAAAAAAGAAAAAGAGAGAGGGAGAGCGCTAAGTACCACGGCATATTCCTCGCTCTGCTTTCTGATGGCTCTCATCATTTCCCAACTACAATAGACTGTCTTCTCTCAATTGTAAGCTCATCATCCCTTCCTCTTTTAAATTATTTATTCTCTCCTAAGTTGCTTCTTGTCAGGTATTTGTTTAAAGCAACAGGGAAAGTGATCAATACTCTTTTCTACTGCAACTCTCATAACATTTCCACAGTTTCCCTATACCAATTACCATTATTTTAATATTTTCATAACATTGATCCCTATTTCATATTCATTATATCTATTTATGTTTATCTATATTGATGCTGTGCACTTTTTCAAACCATTGTGTCTTCCATCTTGAACTATGTTTTCCTGATGCTTTTCTGGCTTCAGAAGTTCTGGCATCTGGAGCAGCACCTACCCTGTAGAAAACACCAGAAAGCTTTGGATAAGGAACTAATTAACGATCTACTAAATGCATTCCTGTCAGGATGTCAGATTCACCCTTTATAGTGTGGAATTGTGTCTGGCCATTGATCACAGGTTATTGAATCTTTATTTGTGAGTTTACATGGAGGGGAATCAGCCTGATGATTCGCTCTGACCTAGCCTAAAGATAGACTGATTTTCACATCAAAATGACAATTTATTAATTCATACTGAAGAATGTTCTTGTCAGCCAGAGTGAACCTTTACCACTTATTAGAGAAGCCTTGATGGAAAAGCAAATTAAGATCAAAAGGTTGTTTAGAAAATGTAAACTCAAAGTGAAGGAAATTTGAAGACATCACAAGATATTTTCATCAAGCAACCAGAGTTTCACAAGTCACCCTTCCCACATGCCAGGCTACTTTTACCTAAGGGTCAGATTTTCCCAATGAACAAGCTCTCTTCTATTATACACATTCTAGCTCTCTGACTTTTCAGAAATCTTTATTACTGTAATAATCGGAAGACTTCTTTGTATCTTTTTTCTATTTCCTTATGTCCAAAGAAGAATCCACTAATATTACTGTTTCTGAAGGGAAAAACCCTCTGCTTTGGATGATAGTGCACTTGATTTCCTGTCTAGTAACTTAGGTGACTCAGTCCCAGAAATGGCTATATTCACATTCTCCTGATATATTTGAGGTGATCTTGATGAGTTGTAGACTAATGTCCATTGACTAATTATTTATGAAGAAGCTGAGTAAAGCAACTGTAAAAATTGTACAAACAAACCAGCTGCTACATTGGGGAGGGAGATGTTTTCTTCTTGGAAAAGTATGTGTTCAGAATAAAGGCTTGCTATATCTAGAGAATATCCAGAAATTCTTTTAATGCTATAATAATTATACTTCATGTCTATGTCCACTTTCAAATAATTGCAATGTCATTTATTACATTGGTAATCACAATTACAGTGACAGTATGACACAGTAAATACGAGAACACACTGTGAACTAACATAGCTTAAACTTGTCTTCCAAACCTCAGATGTGATATGCCAACTTTGTTAAGTATCAAATTCCTAATAATTATAGTATTTGACTCATAAGTGCTGTCATTATCAGGAAACCTTTCTCAGTGTCCAACACATGATAAACATATGTTACCTATTAGAGGCAACTAATAGTTATTTAACCAATGACAAAGTATCTCATCTATACATATATCATAATTGTTTTTACATACATAGATTAGTATAAATATTTCCTATGTTTTGAAACAAAAACTAATTTTTAAGCAAGTATAGACAAATTAATATTAAATATAGCCTCTTTTGCCTAGCTCTAGCTGTGTACCCTATGAACTATAGTTACAATTGGTGCAACAAGTAATGCCCATAGGTGAATCAGGTATAGAAACATTGTGGGAATAACCAGCAATGATCTAATTTAATTTAAACCCTACTCCACAGGAGAAAAATGATCGCTGGTTTGACAAATATGAACAAAATTTATGGCTGGGGCTCATAGGCCTAATAGGATAAAAACAACAAATATTACTTTGATTAATCAATATATCTCTACCTCCTAAATCCACATATATCTACCTACAGACTATTGTAATTCTCAGATGTTCCCAGAGAGACTCCTTTGTGTGGTGGATGTTGGTTAACACAGAAACTCATAAATGGTCAAAGTGCAGATAACCATTGAGTGAAGTCCTTAGCTACAAATGAAACATTTATATCACATCTCTTTCAAAAGCATGGAGACCATCATAGAAGACAAGGTGGAAATAATGTAAGAACAAGAAGTATAAATAAACTTGAACAAATCAATGCCTTCTGAAAATGATAGGATCATTGCACTTATAAAGTCACAGCCTCCATGGTTGCCTATGCAAGATCATCTCAGTCAACATCCCAGTACTGTGTGGGAAGGGGTTAAAGAGACCTGAAACGAACTAAGGAACTATGAACATCTGATGGCCTCTGGAAGAAGGAAGGCCAATTTTCTTTACTAGCGAGGCTCCATAACGTCAGTCAAGATACAGTGAATGGCTCCAAATTTGGACATATATAGACAGCACAAATTAAGAGTCTGGGCTATTAAATTTACAAAAGAAGGGCTTGAAGTTAGGGGGATAGGAAGGTTGGGGGCTTTGGAGGAAGTAGAGGAGCAACTGGGTGTGATCATCATGTAATATATTGTATGCTACTCTCAAATAAATAACTATACATATTTTATATAATATATAATAATGCATATTAAAAGCAGAAAGTAATCTTTTGAAATAGTAAAATTTAATGTGTTGACGACCTTAATGACAATAACGAATCCCTATATACTCTACTTTTAAAATTTGTTTCTCATCTCATGATAATAAAGCAGAGTGGGCATATCTCACCATATAATTCTTGAGACAGCTCCTAACGTGGCTTGCTATTCTTCCTTTATAATTTAAAACTTACGAAGAAACTGAAATGTTTTTCCACCGATCACTTCACAAATATAGCTACAAGGAATCAGATTAATAGCCTCTCTAACAGAACTTTTCCAACTGGGCAGAAAGCAAAGCCTTTAGAGTAGTGCTTAATTATGACTTTGTAATGACTGAATCATATAAAAATTCCTTACTTGACTGAGATGCAAGACCACAAAAAACAAAAGAGCACAGACATACCACGTAAGGATTATTTGGCCTCTTTGATTAGCTTTGAATATGGGGAAGAGACCATGAGCAAAGGAACTTGGCAGTATTGAAAATGGAGAAAAATGTCTGCAGACAATGAGAACACTGAGACCCCAATCTTAAACGACAAGACTTGGCTTTTACCACCAGCTCAAATGAGCAGAGAAGCACTTCCTCTCAGAGCATATAGCAATGGATCACTGAAGCTCATGGACACTGTACTTTGAGCCAACTGAAACCCACACCAAACTTGTAACATACGGAGCTAGAGTTTAGTAGAGCTGAACTATCTGTTTAACTATCTGAACTTACAACAACTCATTGAAGAATCAGTAGTTAGTCAATACAATTCTCTTCATAAAGACTTTGAGTCCAGCATCCACACAAGACTACTTTATATATGTGGTACACATATATTAATACGTGCTATTCTTACAACTACAATGTGGCATTTGCTATCAATATCTCAACTGACGGAGTAGGAACAGAAACAGAGATTTAAGTAAGCTGCCTCAAAAATTACAGCTAGTAAGTGGCAGGGCCGAGTTCTACATATAGGTCAGATGCCTCTGTATTCCAGTCTCTACTCCACAGGGAGACCAAGCTGAGAAAGATTGAGTTATAAGTAGTGTTGCCATGTTTCACTCAACATTATTGACTCCTCCTTTAAAAACAAAAAATAGTTGTAAAATAATATATAATATATGTTTATACACATATATATAAATGTATGTTTATAATATACATATATATATAAAAGTAGTACACTTTTCAAGACATTTATCATGAAAAATGTGGTTAACATGAAAGTTCTTTTTTGTATATCCATCAAAATGATCATCTGATTTGTTTCTTTATGTTCAGTTGTATGGTTCATTACATTTTTAGACTTACACATATATTACATAATGTAATCATATATATGTTTGTGTTATATATTTAATTATATACTTTACATTCTATAGAAAATGATATAATATATAATATATGTAGAATAATAACAAGTTAAAACATTGACTTAGAATTAGTTTTATGAATTTCTTAACCTGCAGCAATTCTTTTCCCAGGGATAAGGTGGAATCATTTGACCAGTTCATGGGTTAGAACTGTCCTAACCACACAGTTTATTGAAATTGTCCTCCATCTACTTTCTTAACTTCAAAAATTATTACAATAGATTTTATAACAAACAGGGTAGACAAAAAGACATGATTGAGGATATATATAATTATGTACATACACATATGTACACAGATACACACAAATATATCTACCCAAAGGTCTACAACACATGTACACACGAACATAGTCTGCTCCAAATTCATTTTACCAGGATTGTCTGAATCACATAAGTTGATGACATATTTAACATGCATATATGAAAACATTCAAATCATGAGTCATTCCAAAAAAGTCCAAGTCAAGTACAAGGGCCTATTCAATCCCCAGGACTAAAGAAAGAAAGAGAAAGACTATCCATTTGTATCTGCTTCTGTATGCTAAGGAGAGGTATATTCACTTTCTAGATCTATCGAAAGGCAAACAACCTCTGCACTCAATCAAGTCATGCTCTCACTGCCCAGGAGATAGAGTAGCTATACAAACAGACGTTCTTGCTCTCACTGCTCTGGGTGTAAACCTTCAAGGTATTGGCAGCTTGAGTGCCTTCAGAGGTTTCTGTCTCAGGCTTGCAGAATTATCCTCCTCATTCTATCTTCATATGTTGTGTTCTATGCTATACACACACATATTGGGTGTCTCTAGATTTTAATGCACTCACATTACATAAAAAATGCACATTATAATTGTTTTTTTTTTCAGTCCTGGGAGCTAGGGAAAGGGCTCACCACTTAAGAGCACTTGCTGCTCCTGCAGAGAACCTGAGTAAGTTCCCAGAATCCACATGGCTGCTCACACTGTCTGAAACTCCAGGTCCAGGGGATCCAACGCCATCTTCTGACTTCTGTGGGCACTAGGAACTCACATAACACACATCTATGCACTTGGGAAAATTCTATACACATTTTTAAAATTAAAATGTTTTTAATTTCCTGATACACAAAGCCAAATTTCTATACAAAAATCCTATTTCAGCAGCCTGATGTACTGACCCTCTCTTCCGTTTGCCATTTTAAGTGTATTTAATACCTGTTAGTGTTGTTTTGATTTCCTTACAAGTAGAAATAAATTATTTTGAAATGTACAAGTTATACTCATACTCATGCAGAGCTCTGAATCTACCAGATAGGTGCCAATCACTTAATTCTAATTTATGCAAATGATTAGAGAATAAAAATACTTTGAGATTAAAATAGGTAATTTCGCTTTTATATGAAACTTTGCATAATTTAATTGCAAACAGAATGTTTTAAGAAGCAAGTTTGAAAATAAATACCAATAAGAAATTGAATACTCTATGGCTTTTCTCACTAGATTCTAGACTGAAGAGGACAATATTCCTTTCTCAGAATTAGCTGTGGCTGCACAATCTGTTTTCCTTGTTCATTATTCAGAATAATTTATCACCTGTCACATAAAAACCATTTAGGAGGACCTTAAAACTTGATTAAATCTGATTCTATCCTCATTTATCCTTATAATTTTACCAAGGTAATTCCAAATTTATCAGGCAGGAGGTTAATCACAGAGACTCAGGGTAATTTTTAAGAAATTTTTCATGTAAATACCTTGGTTTACACATTTGGTAATTTAAGAAGAATCTTTAAAAGACAGAATAATTTTCATGCTTGTTGTCAACTTGAGTCAGCAGATTGGTATCAAAACAGAAGAGAGTTGTCAGTTGGGTCACCTATTAAGGTACATAGGAATTTTTAATAATCTTTGGAGTGTGTCACTTTAATTTTGTCCTCTTTGTTGGCATTTGCTACTGATTCAGAGAGAAACCCATAAATCCTGTTCATTTTGAAGCAAGTTACTGCAATGATTATTACTGTATTTTTCTCCTCTGGCAATATTTTTCTTTTAAAAACAAGTTAGGTTTAATCATTTTATCTTGTATATATGAGTGTTTTGTCTCCATATATGTCTGTGCGTCACCTTTACGCCTGGGACACAAAGCGGTCTCAAGGAAAGCCTCAGATGCCCTGTGACTGCATCCTCTGCAGGAGCAATGAGAGCTTGAAACCGCTGCATATCTCTCCAATCATAATTACACTGATTTCTTATGGTTTTACAGGAATAAGCCATTCTCTAATAAAAACTACGCAAATATTTAATAGATAGACCTTTCAAAATTGAAGTATAATCTCCTTAATGTCCAGTAACATAATAAGCACAACTATTTCTCTTCCAAAAATATTTAATTACATCAAGTCAGCTACTGCAACACAGTCCTGGAATGTCGGTGAGCTCAGACCAGATTCTGCTTAGCTTTGTTTGCTGAAAA
This sequence comes from Montemys delectorum, assembly GCA_019843815.1. NCBI lineage: Eukaryota > Metazoa > Chordata > Mammalia > Rodentia > Muridae > Montemys > Montemys delectorum. The sequence continues at coordinate 2,714 of JADRCD010081150.1, read as the reverse complement.
ATCACTGCATTCTTAAAATACCAGTTCTATAAAACAAACCTAGCATGTGATGGCATACTCTACTTAATCCTTATCTTGAGAATCAACTTTATCCTCCCCTGATAATGAGCAAAAGATATAGTGTTGTTGGTATTGTTTGTATATCAGTTAGAGACAGAGCATATGGTAATCCTTACTTCATACTATCTCAATGCCTCCACTGGTGGCCAAAGTTGTCTTATGCCTAGGACTCATATAAATCAAATCAAATAAAATAAGGTCAAATCAAATCCAGGCAGTGCAGCTCAAGAAGAGGAAGATAGACACATGCAGATAGCCATGCCACCCACAGACCTGCCCTCAAGCACATGGATCCCTGCTTGCTACCATGCCACACCACAGGGAAGGACAATATCTCCCAGGAGCCAGCCAGAGACATGACCATTCTGCAATGGGAACCATCACAATGTGTGAGTGTGTGGTATCAGATGGAAGAGAAAGAGAAATGGAGCAGCTTGAGCATTATAAAGAGAAATGGAACTGGAGACTTGAGAATGGAGCGGATTACCCACTTTCAAGTGGCCATCTCTGCCAGCAGGGGACACAGGGAGGTCCTAGCCCAAGCTATCAGCTATCACGGAGGGTCACCGTCTAAGACTAGGGCTCCACAGGGGCAGGGGCTGGTGTCAATGTCTGTGGCTCATTACCTAGAGAACATGGGGCTATTCCTGGCCAGGGCACTCCCCAGGGACCACATGGATATCAAAGAGCTGTGTACAACTAGACCCTTCCCTCACTGGATACAATGCTCTGAAGGTGATGCACTCAGGAGAGTAGGCCCTGGAAGGATAGGGGGCAAGGGAATCAGTGCCAAGAGCAAGAGATTAGGAGTGCTGGATCTGCCACTTGTTTGGCATGAGGTGGTGTAGCTATGGGAGTAATTCCCTCTCCCTTCCCTTCTTGCTTGCACAGCTGAGACAATTGACCCAGAGGTCATCAGAGCACAGTGCTATCCCTGTCTGCTTATGTTTACTGGCTATATCAGTTGTGACAGCAGGTCTTGAACCTTATATAGACAATATAATGGAACTTGCTCTGATAGTACAGAAGTGGATAAGCCAGCACCAAGGGTATGAGAAGAAGGGAGCTGTCCCAGCCCCTCACAGGCTGCAGCACTTGGGAGAATGGGCCTTGAACCTTCACTGGGCAACACAGTAGAGTTGGGTCTGGAGGTATGGGTGCAGATACAAAGGCAGAGCACAATCCGTGATAGGAGTTTCCTGGTGTCCTTCTCTGCAGAACCAGAAGGGATGAATGAGAAGACCTCTGGTCAGGCCTGAAAGAAGGTTCTGCTGGGCTCTGGTCTGGCCAGACAGCCAGTATTACAGCTTTCCAAAGAATAGCCCATGCAGGGCAGATAGCCAGGATCTCTCCTTTTACTTTAGCAGCACTAATTCCAGGAGCAGTAGCCAAGTAGCTATGATCAACAGCTAATGGAGACAGGTAGTTGTGGACAGCATGGAGCCACAGCAGCAGCAGCAAGGGCACAAGACAGACTTGCTTAGTAGATGGATACAAGTCCAGTAATAAGTGGTTTGGGAAAAAACTCTCCCCGAGAGTGTTATAGCTTAGTAAAAGCAGCCACTCTCTGATGAGCCTTGGTGAATTAACTCCTGTATTTTATTCCACGTGGATAGGGACCTTATAAACATTTTGGGAGTAGACTGGAATCTAGGGATGGATACTTCCCATTGGCTCAGTCTGAGATGTTAGGGATGCTGTATCTGCATGGAGAAGGTCTTCAGATGTTATCACTAAATGATTGATTGTTATGGCCCTCTAAGTGGCATGTCATGGTTATGTGTTCCAAAGCAAGGAGAGCTTGACCTCTGCCATTTTCACTTCTGAGATACCATGGAGTTTGGTCCTGCTTAGCCTTACCAGTTCTTATGTCTGATGCATGATCCACTTGCCCTACACTACAGCTTCCATGATGAAATGTTTTCTATGCTTTTAAAAATGAATTAATCTATTTATTTATTTATTTATTTATTTAAATCCCAAGTCCTATCTCCTCCTGATCCCTCCTTTATGGGAACTTATCCCTAACCACTCTCCTTCTCCTCTGACAGGATGGCACTCCCTGGGTATCCCTCCACTCTCATGAATCAAGTCTCTTCCAGATTAGTCACATCCTCTTCCACCGAGGCCAGACAAAGCAGTGCAATTGGGGAAAGAGTGAGGCTCTAGCTTTAGGGAGAGCCTCCACTCTGGTTGTTGGGGGCTTCACATGAAGACTGAGCTGCACATCTGCATATGTGCTGAGGCCTTATTCAGTTCCGGTGTTCTTTGGTCAGTGGTACTGTTTCTTAGAGCTCCCAGAGGTCCAGGTTACTTGACATTGTTGGTCATCCTGTGGGGTTCTCATCCCCTTTAGTGCATTCAATACTTCCCAAATTCTTCCATGAGAGTCTCCAATCTCCTTCCAATGTTTAACTGTGGACATCTGTATCAGTTTCAGTCAGAGGTAGGATAGATCCTCTTAGATGACAGTTATTCTAGGGTCCTCTCTGCAAACATAACAGCATATCATTGATAATGTCTGTGGTTGGTGCTTGCCCATGGGATGGGTTTCAAGTTGGGCCAGTTATTGGTTATTGGTTGGCCATTATTTCAGTCTCTGCTACATCTTTGTTCCTGAATTTCTTTTAGATAGGACAGATTTTGAGTTGAAA
>JADRCD010081146.1:0-11132 GCA_019843815.1 Montemys delectorum | reverse complement strand
ATGTTAAGCCAAACATGATTACCTGGGATGAAGCCAACTTGATCATGATAATTGATTGTTTTGATGTGTTCTTGGATTCTGCAATAATTTTATTGAGTACTTTTGCATCAATATTTCTAAGCAAGATTGGGCTGAAGCTCTCTTTTTTTGGTTGGGTACTTGTGTGCTTTAAGTATCAAAGTAATTGTGGCTTCATAGAATGAGTTAGGTAATGATCCTTCTCCTATTATTTTGTGGGATAGCTATAGGAAAATTGGTATTAGTTCTTCTTTGAAGTACCAGGAGAATTCTGCACAAAATCCATATGGCCCTGGGCTTTATTTGATTGGGAGGTTATTTAATTGATTTCATCTATTTCCTTGTGTGATATAGACCTGTTTAGATAGTTTACCTGCTCTTGATTTAACTTTGCTATGTGGTATCTGTCCAGAAAAACATTCATTTCATCTAGATTTTCCAGGTTTGTTGAGGATAGGCTTTTATAATAGGGTCTGATGATTTTTTGAATGTCCTCAATTTCTTTTGTTACGTCTCCCTTTTCACTTCTGGTTTTATTAATTTGGATACTGCCTCTTGTCCTTGAGTTAGTTTGGCTAGGGGTTTATCTCTCTTGTTGATTCTCACAGAGAACCAGCTATTGGTTTTGTAGATTTTTTGTATCATTTTCTTTGTTTCTATTTGGATGTTTTCACCCTGATTTTGACAATTTCCTGCTTTTTACTTCTCTTGGGTGAGTGTTATTCTTTTTGTTCTAGAGCTCTCAAGTGTGTTGTTAAGTTGTAAGTGTAAGATCTCTCCAGTTTTTTTACCAGGGCACTTAGTCCTATGAAATTTCCCCCTAGCACTGCTTTCATTATATCCCATAAGTTTAGATGTGATGTTTCAACTTTTTCATTAAATTCCTAGAACTCTTTAATTTCTTTCTTTCTTTCTTCCCTGAGCAGAGTTGTTCAGTTTCTATGCATATCTGGGATTTCTGTAATTTTTGCTGTTATTCAAGACCAGCCTTAGGCCATTGTGATATGATAGGATGAATGACATTATTTCAATCTTTTTGTTGTTTTGTGTATGGTCGATTTTGGAGATGGTACCATGAGATGTTGTACTGGCTAATTTTGTGTGTCAACTTGACACAGGCTGTAGTTATCACAGAGAAGAGAGTTTCAGTTGGGGAAGTGCCTCCATGAGATCCAGCTGTGGGGCATTTTCTCAATTTGTGACGAATGGGGTAGGTCCTCTTGTGGGTGTTGCCATCTCTGGGCTGGAAATCTTGAGTTCTATAAGACAACAGGCTGAGCAAGCCAGGAGAAGCAAGCCAATAAGAAACATCCCTCCATGGCCTCTGCATCAGCTCCTGCTTCCTGACCTGCTTGAGTTCCAATCCTGAATTCCTTGTGATAAACAGAAATGTGGAAGTAAGCCAAATAAACCCTTTCCTCCCCAACTTCATGATCATGGTGTTTGTGCAGGAATAGAAACACTGACTAAGACAATTTGGTACCAGCATAGTGGGGTATTCCTGTGACAACCTGACATGTTTTGGGGAGGACTGTGGAAGGACTTTTGAACTTTGAGCTAGAAGAGCCACTGTTAAGAGCTCTGTGGAATGTCTGTCAGAGCTTGGAAGATCATGTTGAGAACAGTCAGAACAATTACATGACAAAAGAACAAACAAAGGAATATAAATTGGGAAGGAACAACTCACTCTTTCCAAATGATATGATAGTATACCTATGCAACCACAAAAATTCTACCAAAGAATTCCTGTAGCTGATAAACAACTTCAACAAAGTGACTGCATATAAAATTAACTCTAACAAATCAGTAGCATTTCTCTACACAAAGGATCAATAGCCTAAGAATAAAATCAGGGAAACAAAATCCTACACGGTATTCAGAAATAATAGAAAATCTCTTGATGTGACTCTAACCAAATGAAAGATCCATATGACAAGAACTTCAAGTATATGAAGAAAGATATTGAAGAAGACTTCAGAAGATGGAAAGGTATCCCATGATCATGGATAGGCATGATAATATCTTATCATAATCAATCCACTGATTCAATACAATCCCCATCAAAATTCAAACTCAGTTCATAGAGATAGAAATAATAATTATCATATACATCTGGACTATCAAATAACCCAGGATCTTTAAAACAATTCTCAACAATAAAAGAACTTCTGGGGAAATCACCATCCCTGACATCAACTGTACAACAGAACAAAAATGATAAAAACCACATGGTATTGGTACATAGACAGGCAGATATAATAATGGTATAGAACTGAACACATAAATAAACTCACACACCTATGATCATTTGATCTTTGACAAAGAAGCCAAAACTATCCAGTGGAAAAAATACAGCATTTTCAACTAATGATTCTGATTCACCTGACTGTTTTAGAAGAATTCAAATTGTTAAGTTCTTATCTCCTTGTTCAGAGCCTTAAGTCTAAGTGGATCAAGGACGACCACATAAAACCAGATATACTGAATCTAATGGAAGTGAAGGTAGAGAAGAGCCTTGAACACATGGGCATAGGTGAAAATTTCCTGAATAGTGCATTAGCAGAAACATGCTTCACTTTGTTCATAGCAGCCTTATTTATAATATCCAGAAGCTAGAAACAACTCTGTCCTTCAACAAAGTAATGGATACAGAAAATGTGGTACATTTTCACAGTGGTGTATTACTCAGCTATTAAAATGACTTTCTGTATTTCTTACACAATTGCATGGAACTAGAAAATATCATTCTGAGTAAGGTAAGCATAACAAACATGGTATGGATTAACTGATAAGTGAATATTAGCCCCAAAACATTGAATACCTATGATACAATTCACAAACCATACAAAGCTCAAGAAGAAGGAGGACCAAGTATGTATGCTTCAGTCCTTAGAAGGGAGAATAAAATACACATGGGAGGTAGAGGATGAGAGGGACTTGTGAGGAACTGAGGAGGAGAGGAAAGGAGGGCAGGTTCAGGTATGTGAGGAGACTGAAATAAAATACAGTGGGTCAAGAATTTAAACAGAAGTGTATAGCAATGGGGAACTGGGGATAGCTACCAGAAAGTCCCAGGCACCAAGAAAGCAAGAGACTCCCAAGACCCAAAATGGATAAGATTAGCTAAAATGCCCAACAAAGGGGAGGGGGAGCATGTGGAGATGATATCCAGAGTTAGGTAAGCATCCCCTCCCACCATGGGAGATATTGCCACCCACTTATCTCCAAATGTTAACCCAGAATTGCTCCTATCTAAAGAAAATATGAGGACAAAGTATGGAGCAGAGACTGAAGGAAAGGCCATCCAGAGACTGCACCACCTGGGGTTCCATCCCATATACAGACACCAAACTTAGACACTATTTCAGATTTCAAGAAGTGCTTGCTGATAGGAGCCTGTTATATCAGAGAGGCTCTTCCAGAGCCTGACAAATACAGATGAGAATGCTTGCTTTGAACCATTGGACTGAGCATGGGGACCCCAATGAAGGAGTTAGAGAAAGGACTGAAGGAGCTGAAGGAGTTAGCAACCCCATAGGAAGACCAACAGTATCAACCAACCAGGACTCCCAAACTGCCAGGGACTGAACCATCAAACAATGAGTACACATGGAGGATCTATGGCTCTACTGCATTTGTAGCAGAGGATGAAATTATTTGGCATCAATGCAAGGTAGGGCCCTAGGTCCTGTAAAGGCTTGATGTCCTAGTATAGGGAAAGCCAGAGAGGTGAGTGGGAGTGGGTTGGGGAGCAATCTTATAGAAGCCGGGAGAGGGAGAATGGGATAACATTTGACATGTAAATAAATAAAATGTCCATTAAAATATGTATTTGAGGGATGGAGAAATAATTCAGTGGTTAAGAGTGCTGAATGCTCTTCCAAGATTTTGAGTTCAATTCCCAGAAATCACATGGCAGTTCAGCACCATCAGTAATATCTGGAGTACCTGAAATCAGTGACCATGAACTCACATACATAAAATTAATAAAAATAACTTTAAAAATATGTGATATTTACAAATAACATTAAATGAACACAAAAGTTAATATTTATGAATATATACATTTATTTTGTAAATTGTTATTTCATAGAACCATTTAATACAATATTATGTAATATAAATTATAACTTATGTAAAATATATAATAGTATGATAATTATATACATGCTATGATCACCAGTGAAAAATAATCCATGATTTTGAAAAACAATATGGAAGGGTATACATTCCAATTTATAGGGAAGAAAGCAAAGTGTAAAAATGATATAACATTGTTAAAATCTGAAAACAATGAAATAAGTAAAGAAGAAAATCTACATCGGGTTATACTGAAGGTAAATTATTTCTTTCTAGATACAAATGAATTTTTGTTTTAATATATTTTGTCTTAAAACACCCCATCCTATTCAAATCCCACTTTTATAATTTCCAGAGCATACAGAGGCAGAATGGGGCATCAAGTACCTAAACCTTGTATGCAGGAAAATGTTTTTTTCTGTTTTTTTTTTAAATGCTACATAACTGTGTTTGCACATTTAATTTTATGACACACTGGTGCTGGAAAGTGTTTGCTCACAAATTTGCAAATATAATCATGATTGTATGAAATTCAAATTGAATAGTATAAGATAATTTAATTATAATAATTTTATTGTTCTTGATTTTTAAATCTGTATCTTGTATATAATGGTGTGGAAAGTTATTATCTTACCCACAAAAAGAATGTTTGACATCAGTTAATAATGTTTCCCTGACTGGCATCACCATTCTGTAGGGAGGGTAAGGTGATTACTGGGATTTACTGATGACAAAAGTTGATGAACTCATATTAGATATATCTCTTCTCATTTTTTTCTTCATAAAATGCAATAACAGGAAGAAACATAACTGAAGAATATATAAATTTGATATGGCACTCTAAAATCACTACTGAAAATATCTAAGTAAGTATTACCCTATAGGTAAAATCAATCTGAAATTTGAGTAAATCATAAAGACTTTTGCTTTCAATCTCAGCAACGTAAAATCTTTACAAAATTATGGAGATAATTTAATAATATTTTAAAACTTCTTTTTTGTTTCATCTCACAGATGAATATTCTAAAATCAAATGTATCATCTGTCATAATTTGAATATGCTTGGTTCACAGGGAATGGTACTATTAGGAGGTGTGACCTTGTTGGAAGAAGTGTCACTGTGGGGTAGGCCTTGAAGCTCAGTCTATCATGGAATAGTTAGTCTTCTTTTTTTGTGTCTTCAGAACAAGTTGTAGAACTCTCAGACCCTCCACTGTTATCCTTACCAGAATCCTGCATTGTTTCCTACCATAGTAATAATGTATTGAACCTCTGAAAGTGTAAGCCATTCCCAATTAAATGTTGTAATTTATAAGAGTGGACCTAGTCATAGTGTCTCTTTACAGCAATGGAAACCATAACTAAGAGAGAAGATGGTACCAGGAGTGGGATATTTCTGTGATAGACCTGACCATGCTGTTATTTGGATAAATATGGCTTTGGACCTGTGGAAAGGAGTGGAATGCATTAAGTGGGGCTTAATGGGTATTTGTACAAGACATATAGAATGCATTTGGTTCATATGTTGATTTGAATTGTGCAGGCATGACCCAAGAGGTTTGGGTGCAGAAGAATTTCAGTATGTGGCCTAGAGAATATGTGGTATTTTGGTGAGGAATGTGTCTGCTTTTTGCTTTGTCTGAATAGTCTACATGAGGCTAAGGTAAAGAGATTTATATTAATTGCAATGACCAAGGAAGTCTCACAAAAGAACAGTAGAAACTTGGTTCTCTTGTTTAGTTTCATGAAGAGCATTTTGATCAAGCATAGCAAGCTTTAAAAGGAAAGTACAAAATTTTTGGTTCAAATAGTAAAGGAGCACAAGAAGCAGAATGTAGCTGAATCTTATATTCAAGGAGATGAATAGAATAAGGGAGTGGTGAACGTTTGACAAGATCCCACCCAACTGAGCTTGTTGTTTACATGCTTCCAGTTGAATAATTAATCATTACATCATTTTAGGTATTATTACCTGGTTATTGTTTTCATATGGACTTTTAGTTTGGGGTGAACTACAATCTAGAAATAGAGGACCTAGGCTTTTTTTTTCACAAATTGAGGAGTATTATCCATGAAAAGCTTAGATCCATGCATGGTAGTACACACCTTTAATCCCAGAGGAGAGAGGCAAGCAGATTCCTGAGTGGAAGACTAGCCTAGTACAGAGCAAGTTCCAAGTAGAGAAAAGCTTAAGTTCAGGCATGATAATACATGCCTTTGATCCCAACATTGAGAAGACAAATCCTTGTAGATATCTGAGTTGAAAGTCAATCTACACAGTAAGTTTGGTGACAACCAAACTTAGACAGTGAAGGAGCTAGAAAACAGAAAGATGGTGATAATGTAATAGAACAAAGGGTCCATGTTCCAACTCCAGTAAGCAGGAGAACTCAGATGCATTGACCTTGTAGCTTTAGCATCAATGATAGAGGGGACTTCTGGGACAACTGATGCTTATTAGTTGGAGGTAAGAAATTAGAAGTGATTATGAAGAGACTAGTATCAATAACTGAAGTGAAATCTTCTAGGAAATATTTTCTGAGCATGAAAAGAAATTTTGTTTCAGAGATAGCCAAGGTTGTACCTCTTCCCATATCTTGACTTGGTAATATGTAAGAATCATTCAAGTGGTACTTGTTTTGAAGGCATGAAGGGGTCTAGACAGCAGGTGAAGCTCGGCACTGTGAGAGGCCAGGAAAGGCCATTGTTGAAGGCCTTGGTTGAAGTTGGTGGCCCAAGCCTGAAGGAGAGGTACAAAGAAGTTGAGGCTTAGTATTACGAAGGGAGCCTGTGAGAAGCTATTTGTAGAGCCTATTTGCTGTAGAAGACTCAAGCAAATTGGAGATGCCAGTACTAATGGATGATCACCAAGAATAGCAGCAGCAATGGAGTGGAGTCACCGAGAACCTAGAGGACAGAGCTGGAGAAGAGTTCTAAGCCCTTTAGAGGAGTCCAGAAGATCGTATGTGGATCTCAGATATTGTAACAAAAACATGCAAAATTGAAGTTTCCTTGGATACTCCATGATGCTAGAGATGTCAGAGTTGTGGGATATCTGCTGAAGAAATCTGCTAACAAGGAATAGAAACAGCACAAGAGAAAAAGTTTGTTTCAGTCATCAATGATGAAGAGTTAGAGATATGATGAGCACTTCTACATCAAACATGTAGAGGCAGAATTTGGAGTTGGCCAGCTGGTTTTTGATCCTGTTTGGGCCAGTATTTCCTCACTATTATCTTTTGGAATGGTAGTTTACATTCTGTGACATTTAAGATACCTGGTCTGCTTTTTCATTTTTACTTTATAAGGGATTACAGTTAAGTGATTGAATGAACCTCACAAGAGAGATTGGATTTTGGACTTTTAATATTGTGGAGACTTCCATAGACTATGTTTAGGTATGGACTCCATAGACTCATGTGTTGGAACAAGTTTTTTGGTGTTAGGGTGTTTAATGTGGTGATTTGAATATGCTTGGCCCATAGGGAGTGGTAATGTTAGGATGTACTCACTGGCTGTAGTAGGTATGTCACTGTGGAGGTATGCTTTGAGGCTCTGCAGACTGCAGAAGAGTCAGTCTGCTCCTGGCTTCCTTTGTATGAAGATGCAGAAGTCTCAGCTTCTGCAGTGCCATGTCTGCCTAGATGCAGTCATGCTTCTACCTTGATAATGAACTGAACCACTGAACCTGTAAGCCAGCCCCAATTGAATATTGTCATTTATTAGAATTACGTTGGTCATGGTGTCTCTTCACAACAATAAAATCCAAAGTAAGATAATATATATTCCTATCTAGCTCAACTATTTAGAATGTGCTTTTCTGAACTTCAGGTAATTTCCTAAGATTTTGTATAGTAGAACCACTGAAAAAAAAAAAAACAACTTATCCTAGCTTTACTAAAGAGCTACATCTCCAAATTCTAAAGATTGTGGTCATTGCTAAAAATCTACATTTGTGAATTCATTTTTAGGGTGTGATTGAATCACTATCTGCTTAAACAGTGATGCTTTATAAAGATCATTCACAATTATTGAACATAGGATTAGTGAAGATATTTTCCCAATCTGTAGGTTGCCAATTTGTCCTATTGACAGTATCCTTCACCTTAACAGTCTTTTTGTTTTCATGAGGAAAAATTTGTCAATTGTTGATCTTAGAGCCTGAGTCACTGGTGTACTTTCTCTTCTATTAGATTTGTGTATCTGGATTTATGTGGAGGAGCTTAATTCACTTGGACTTGAGCTTTGTATAAGATGATAAATATAGATCAATTTACATTCTTCTTCTTGCTGACCTTAGTTTTAAAATTTGTTAAACTAAAACCCTAGCTTATTTTATTAGTTGCTTAGTCTCTGTTTTTATATAGTCTATGTTTTGACCACCCACTCTATGTTTTATTTGTTCAGTCTATTTGTTTTAGGTCCAATCTATGTGTCTGTGTTGTTTGTCAAGTCTATATATTGTCATCTCTCAATGTGACCGATTATTTGTGCTAGCACTTCTGGAAGCGATTTGCATGCATATGGTGGAGAAATAAGTAACTGAGATTGTCTGTGAGAATAAATCATCTAGGCTCTTCATTTTTTGAAGATACTAATGTCCTAGCTGATAAGAGGTTTTCCCTTGTTAGATCTAATCTTTATAAGTTTTGTTGGTAACTGTATTTTCTCATTCTCTATACATACATAAGTATAGTACATTCCTATAATAAAACTATTGCATATTTGCATTCTAATATCAACACAGCCTCATAGTATATTGATTGGCCTATTTCCTTAGTTTTTTTAGATAACCCAGTGGTTGTTTAGATTACTTAGTGGTTATTGTTCCTTTTTTACCAACATGAAAAAAATTTAGAGTTTACAGGGCATTATATATTCTGCTCCTGGTGGTTTTTACTCTCACTTTCTTATTAATAGGCATCTCATTTAAGGGGCATTTGGCTTTTTGAATAACTTATTGTCTTTTGGGATTGTATGAAACACCAGTAACATGCTTTACATTGTAATATATAAATGACTCGATCGTGTACAACATAGGCAGCCTTACCTATTAATGAAACATCTGTAAACACTAAGGTACCTTCAGGGAGTGGGGTCTTGGAGGTAACTTTGGGGAAAGTTAAGGCATGTTTCTATACAAATTGTATAAAGGTGTCATTTGGACAGTGATTTTTTATGGTGCCTGCAAAGGAGGTGCAGGCTATGGCCCAATCATCATTAGATTGAAGAAGTCATTCAACTTGATCTGATGTATAAGAGATAATGATAATATCAGGATTTTGCCAAAATTTTGTCTGGACATTTTTCTTCCTGTTATAGTTAGGGTAGCAGACTAGGAATAATAGGTTGCTAAAACCTTACTTAGACTTGAGTGGAGATATACTCACAACAAAAGACAACTCTTTTTGGAGGGTGTCTGGGGCTACTGCCAAAAGACACCACTGGAGTGTGTGTGGTAGCACAGGCAATAAAATAAAGTGGGAAAGTATAAAAAATTTGAAATGAGGTTTGGGAAGATATGGGTTGACTTATCTGCTGTCGGTCTGAAATGGTTTGTGGTGTAAGGGCTCAGGAGGACAAAGGATGGGAGTATCCTTAGGTTGAGTTCCTTGAGGGGAATAAGAGCCACGGGAAGAATATTTAGATAGGGGTAAACAAACTGGAGGTTCTCAAGCAACTGTTGAAAATTACATAAAGTCTCAAGGAAGGAGAGCTGAAGCTCAGTCTTTGGATTATGGACCTGTCCCTACTCGAGATCATACCCCAGATAAGAATAAGAGTCTCTTATCTGAATCTTTTCAGGGGCAATTTTAAGTCCCTGTGAGCTTGTTGGTGCCCAAAAGCCCCTGCCTCCTTAGTCTCCATCTTGTCCCTAGGGAATCATGTATTAACAGCACTCTTTTGTCTCTTCCACTATCTTGCTTTTGTCTCTTCCACTATCTTACTTCCATCCCTGCAATTGACTCAGGACATTTTATGATAGAGGACTTTCTAGACACCTTACAATATGGGCATTCCTTTCTATACTTTTCACAATGAGGACATTCCATTCCAGACTTTTGACTATGAGGACACTCCTTTCCGGACATTTTATGATGGGGACATCCCAGTTATGCTGATGTGTAACCAAACAGTAATGTGGATTTGGCCCATGCACCTGGGCAAATACCTTTATGGTCTGGAATTTTAAATAGTGACTTTCCCTAGAGTAAATTGAGACTTGATGAGAATATTTTGTCTTTTCTCCTTCATTAGAGTCTCCTGTTCCCAAATTTGTCATTGCAGTTCCCTCTTCTCAAGAAGCCCATTTTTTAAGTCCTGCAGGTCGGGGCACGAGTTTAGTGCCTTTTGGAGCTGTTGAAAATATGAAAAGGCCTGTTGTCTATTAGGAGCTGCAAGCAAAATATCATTCATATAATGAATAATATATATTTGTGGCCAAGCATTTCTGACAGGTTGGATTACATGGGCTACATATCTCTGAGGCATGATAGAGCTAATTGCCAGGTCCTGAGGAAGGACTTGCCAGCGAAAACAGTACATGAGTCCCTGGAAATTAATTTAAGGCAGGCAAAATGCAAAAGGTGGCAATTATCTGGATGAAGGAGTATAGTAAAAAAGTAATTCTTTAAATCAATAACAATTTTAAAAATGTTTTCTGGGATAGTGGAGGAGATGGGAAACCAGGTTGTAAGGTATCATTATTTTATTAATTGCACGGAGGTCTTGTAAGAGTCTCCACTTGCCCGACTTTTTCTTAATAACAAAAATTGGGGTGTTCCAAGTACAGGAGGATAGCTCAATATGACCAGCTGCTAACTCTTCCTGCATTAACTGTTTTGCAGCTGCCATTTTTTTCTTGTGTTAGTGGCCACTGATCAACCCAGAAGGGGGTAGTATCTTTTCAGGAAATTTTCTCTGTGTGAGTCTGGGGAGCAGGCATGACATTGGCCATGAGGAAAAAGGCAGAGTCTGGGATCGAAAGCCTAACCTGTCAGATTTCTGGGTCACAATCAAAGGGTTTTTTTTTT
>JADRCD010081145.1:0-13780 GCA_019843815.1 Montemys delectorum | reverse complement strand
CCCCCCCCTCCCTTTAGTTCAAGTGCCAAGAAGAAAGCTATGCCTCCCTGTGACACTTAGGAGATGCCTGGCTTGCTTGCTTCTTGCCCTAGATCATGCAGGGACTGACTTGGTGAAGGATGAAGTACTTAGGAAAACTGAGGAAGAGAATGGCTCTTCCTCGGCCCAAGACCATCCCAAACCCTGAGCCCTAGTGTGAAGAATGGCACGGTTAACTGAGCCTGGATCTGGTGAGCTGGGGCATGGAGCCGCTCACTCCAGCCCTCTTGTCTGTGCTCCCTGCTCTCTGCTCAAAGATCCTTGGCTTGCCATAAGAAGAGATAAGAGATGCCTTCTTGAGGGCATCGGGCTAGTGTATACTGGGAACCTGCCACAGCATCTCTCTCCTGAGCCCATAACCCCTCCCTTCTGCTTCATGACATGCCACCCGCAATTCTCAGGACAAATACTAACCTCCTTTGCTGGCTTCTATTCTAGGTTTCTAGCCATCGTGTCCTGGAGAGTCCTCACTCTTACAGTTAAATGTGAAAGGAGGTCTCAGGGGTTGCCTTCTGCACTTGAGAGACTGAGGCAAAGGAAACATCCCAGATTCAAGAGCAGGCTGGGCTACAGGGTGAGATCCTATTTAAAAAAAAAAAAAAAAAAAAAAGGCCAGACCTGGGATGCAGTTCAATTGATAGCAGGCTTGCCTACATGCTTGTCTGAATGCATGAGGCCCTGGTTCCTCCCCAGTACCACATACACTAGGGGTGGTGATTCCTACCTATAATCGCAGCACTTAAGAAGTGGAGGTTTGCAGACCAGGAAGTCAAGGCCTTCCTCAGCTATGCAGTGAGCTTGAGACCAGCCTGGGATATGTAATACCTTGCCTTTAAAAACAAAAACAAAAACAAAAAAACGGTGAGAAAGGAGTCAGCAGGTCTCCCAGTCTAGGGTCAGGCAGTCCAGAATGAGAAGTGCTAGGTTCAAGCCTTGCCCTTCACCCTTCCTCTGTGTGTGAAAGGGGCGTAACCCCTCCCGTCCCCTGCAAGGACTACAGCAAACCTATCTTAAAGCGTTTCCACGTCTCAGAAGCCACAGGCTCCTTCCCAAGAGCCCTCAGACGGGTACAGCTTTCTCTCTCGTATGCTTCTTGACAAGACGTTGTTCTATTGTTCCCCTCGGGCACAGAGCTAGAAGATGGAGCCAGGTCCCCAGGCTGAAATGTGGGTGGAGTATCAGGGGAAGGTGACAAGGGGAGCTGCCCAGAGTGTCTTCAGGACGAGATTCACAAAGGCAGATAGCTAGCAAGCAAGGGAATCGGTTAGGAAGAACTGACCCCCACAGAGCACTCAGCCAACCAGCAGGGTATCTCTACAGGACAGGAGAACTTGGTCCAGACCCAGATAGCTAGATTCACCATCCTGGTTCTACCACCCACAAGCTACCTGACCCTAGGTCTTGACTTACTTACCTGTAAAATGGGAACACTAAACAGTGCTTGACACCCAGGGTCCAAGAATCCTTGGAACGGTGCCCAGTGCCTAGCTAATTCTATGGTCCTATTCAGTACTGCCCAGAGCTTGAAGTACATTATTATCTCATAGAATCTTCACAAGCCTGGGAAGAAATAATTATTTCATAGATGAAAAACCTGAGGCCCAAGTCGCTGTGCTGGGCTGCAGCAAGCCGGGAGTTTAGAAGCCCCTGTTCTTACTGACCTCACCTCGTGCTGTATCAGCCTCTCCCGACTCCCACCCCAAGAGTCAGAACAGAGAAAGATAATGTTGAGAGGAAGTGGAGGTGAAAGAGGCAGCAGAGAGAAGGAGGCACTGGAGCAGCTCAAAGCCGGAGACCTGGCAGCAGGTTAGGCTGGGGGAGGGACATTCTCATCCTGAGCGTCACAAGGCCTCCCAGGAGGGACACTAGCTATAGGCTAGGGTCCAGTATAGACCTCCAAGTCTTTCCAGCAATGCTCTGAGCAAGTCTCTGAGCCTCCACCCACTGCAGATCGCACCCCCAGTCAGCAGTGTCAAGAGGGGGACAGAGAAAAGCAGAGGGATAGACCCGGCCAGGATTCAGCATAGGCCTAGCTCCAGGGTTGACCACAGCTCAGGAAAGCCCTAAGGCAGGCACCCTTTCATTCCCAGGCTCCCAGGGCTCCAGGTATCATATCATCGTCTGTCCTAACAGAACAGATGGGGAAGCTGGCCTAGAGGGGACAGAGCCACCACCCATCCTGGCACAGGTTTCCTAGCACCTGGCCCAGCAGCCATCTTTGTTATCACAAGGGTCAGCAACACAGCTCAAGCAGAAGCTTGCCTCTGCACTGGAAAGAAGAGTCTCCTACACATGGAGAAGTTCTCCCATGGGACTTAGTGCCCATTCCCAAACCCAGCAATGAATAAGCAGGAAAGGGGCTACCTGAGCCTGCCACAGGGGCCTACAGGGTTGGCCACAGAACATGACAAGGTCGGTTGAAACTGGAAAGCATTATTAGCAAGATCAGAAATTGAGCCTCCCCATACCAAATTCCTGGTCTCTAGAGCACAGGCATATAAGAGCCAGAGTTCTGCTAGCAATTTACACTATTCTCAAAGCTTCATTTTGCCTTTTGATCTAATAGGTCTGAGGTACAGAGTGGCACAGTGTGTATGGGGGTGGGGGGGTGTTCATTCCATAGAAAACATGCATCCAGTGTCTTGGGCCATGTTACCTCTCAGGATCAGAGACAAAGCTAGTCACCAAACAGGTAAAATACCTTCAGGGGAGAGGGACACCATCCACTGGGAGGCCCCGCTGCCTTGTGGGGGCGGGACATAGCAGGAGCATCTAAGGTAAGTCTATGTATAGACTCAGGTAGACAAGGATCTCCCTGAGGTGCCTGTGAGAGCTACGGCCCCTTCCTGGGTCCTCAGGGAGTTTGGACGGAACCTTGTGAAAGCAATTGCTCAGGATGCTCTGCCCCCTCCACACTCTGCCCCTCCCTACGGCACACACAGATGCACCTTGGGAGCTTTCTCTGAGCTTGAGGGTCTTTCCTTCTAAGCACTGAACCTCTGATCCACCCAAAGAGGGACTGCACCTATACCCCCTCGTGATCCTCAACTTGTGGGGACTTGAACCATGAAGGGACTGCTCGGTGAAACCATCGATTCTGGCTCTGTGGTTCCTCTGGAACACCAAGGCGATAAGCATCTAGACGACTCCTGACTGTCCTCTACATCAGATGAGACGTGGGAGATGAAAGGACCTTGGAACCAACGCACCAGCAATGATATCAGTCTTATTGTCCCCCATAAAAATGGCACCAGTAAAGTGTCTCTCTGGGAAAGGACGTGGCTAGGGAGCTCCTAGTTTTAGCAGGAGTGTGCTTCCGTGTGAGTAGGAGCACATGTTAGGCCAGGAAAGTCATCGGCACCCTAAAAGACCTGTAGCTTTAAGCAGCCCTCTACAACACTGGTCTCGTTGACCTTACTCCCTGGCTTAGTGCTGAGCAGACAAAAAGAAAAACTGGGGTATCCTTAGTACCCCTGTCCTGCAGTTGTCCGGCTGTTGGTTAGCTGCAGCCAATGGGATTATAGAAGCCCTGTCCAGCCATAAATGACCACTGGCTCCAGGCTGGCCACCCGCCCTGGCCGCCCGCACGGAAGGGCCGGACTTTACCCAGCAAATCGGGAAGGAACTGGGGCCTCTGAACTTGGGACTTGGGCTCCATCGATAAGGCCAGTGGACAAACAGAGGGCAGGGGCCAGAGCTCCCCTTTATACACACAGAAGCTTGGCTCCAGGCTGATACATCAAGATCTTTGCCCTTTAGTTCAAACAGGAAATCTTAAAATGGAAAATGAGCTGCGTAAGGAAGGGGCGCGGCCACCAGCCTACAGGGAAAGACAGCAGGTTGTTGGCAGAGAGGACTGGGGCTTCTCGCAGAAGGGATTTGTGCTGCGTGGTACGTTTAAAAGAATTCACCAACTGTAAACGCCAGACAGCAAGCAGGCAGGTGAAGGTGCTCTGTGGGCAGCTTAGAGCAAGGGAGAGTCAGGAAGCTGGCTTGAGCCACACAGCCTGCAATTTCTGTGGAGAATGGTGTCACCCAATAGAACCTCAGCCTCTCCATCCATAAATAGGGTTGGCAGTAACATCTCCCTCCAAGCACACACAGAGGTATCCGAACGAAGCTGTGACATGAAGTGCCACACCAGGCACAGAGGGTTCAGATGGCCAGCTTTGCATCCTCATGAGGCCCCTCCCCCAAGAGATATTTCACAATCGAGAGGGAAAATCCAAAATAAGATCTCTGGCTCCCCATGCCACCCCCGTACACCTCCATGCTACACAGTTCAAAGCAAAGAAAATTGGGGGAAGGAAAATAATTAGAGAAGCTGAACGGGTCTCCCTGCTGGGGGATCCAAGTAATTATTCACCTGTAAATTACTCCTCTCACATTAATTCCATCTCTAGATCCTTCAGACAAGAGAAATTCATTTATTTACGTCTCTAGCCGGGCTGCTTTGGTAAACATCCCAATAAGCTTGCATGGCCCATTAAAGGGGGAAGAAGCTAGACAGCAGGAGAGAGGGAAATTAACATATGGTCATTACTGGCATTTAGAAGATTACCTCCAAGGGTAATTAATGGGGAATCAAAGCCAAGGCAGACCTCATACTCAACCAAAGGGGGGGCCATGGCAGCCAGGAGGGGCCTGCAGGAAGCCTTGGCTGCAGATGTCCTGGCGTCCCACTTGTGAGATGGAACCTTCCAGCAATCTTCCTCTCTGCCCTAAAGCAGTGGCGTAGGCCGCACTAACTGTAGAAACAGCTCTTCCTATGTGGTGAGGTCATTCTTGATTCTTCCCCACCTCCCTCACAACCCCAGACTTCTCCAGAACATTCTTAAGCCAATCTGGCTATTTCTGGACCTGGCACATGGACACTCATTAAGTAGTTACTGAATGAATGAATCCACACAGCTGTTCATTCTAGTGCCATAAAGCCTCTCAAATTTGCCTAAGCCTATATTCAGCCCCCACCCCTGCCCCCACCCTACCCATGGAACTGACAAATCAAACAAGGTAATCATCTTCCAGCTCCAATCAAAGAAGAGAACGTTGTAATTTAGGCAGTTTTCTCGAGGGTCAGACAATCTAGGTCCAGGTCAGCCCCAGATCAGCTGTGAGGCCCTGGAGAAGTGGATTGACATCTCTGAACCTTAGCTTCCTCATCTACAAAATGAGAACGGAAATAGCAGCTACCCCTTCCTTACAGCCAGATGCATTGCAAGTTCCTGAAGAAATACATACCATCTAATAAGCATGTACTGTTAGCTTCGTGACACTAGTTATGCCATCCCGCCAACCTTCTTGAATGAAAGGCAAGGGCACTTCTTCGCATGTATTGTGAACACCAGGCCTCAGTTGCTTTTCTGACTTGGTCCTCGCCACTTCCCAACCCTCTTTGCTCTAGCAACAAAGTCCTTCTGCTTTCTCAAAGGCTTTCTCTACCTCCATGGCTAGCACAGGCCGCATCCCAGTTGTTGGCAGTCCTAGGTGAAGCCCCCGGGGAAGTGACTTCACAGGAACCCATCCTGCAGAGCACTTGTGAGGCTGGAGGCTGGTCTCCTTGGCTGGCCCTTCTGAGCATACATGTTGTCTAGAAGCTTTCTACTCACCTTGACACACTCACCAGCCTCGTGTTTTAAAATGAAGGAGCTGTGCTCAGTCCAATGGATGGCTGTGAGCCTCTACTTCTATATTAGTTGGCCACTGGCAGAGCCCCTCAGGAGACAGCTATATTAGACTCCTGTCAACCAGCAGTTACTGGCATCCACAAAAGTGTCTGGGTTTGATGATTGAATATGAGAAGGATTCCCAGGTGGAGCAGTCTCTGGATTGTCCTTCCTTCTGTCTCTGCTCCATACTTTGTCTCTACTACTCTTTCCATAGGTATTTTGTTCCCCCTTTTAAAAAGGAATGAAATATCCACACTTTGGTCTTCCTTCTTCTTGAGTTTCTTGTGGTTTGTGGATTGTATCATGGGAATTCTGAGCTTCTGGGCTAATATCCACTTATCAGTGAGTGCATACCATGTGTTTTCTTTTGTGATTGGGTTACATCACTCAGAATGATATTCTCCAGATCCATCCATTCCCTTAAGAATTTCATAAATTCATTGTTGTTAATAGCTGAGTACTACTCCATTGTGTAAATGTACATTTTCTGTATCCATTCCTCTGTTGAAGGACATCTGGGTTGTTTCCAGTTTCTAGCTATTATAAATAAGGCTGCTATGAACATAGTGGAGCATGTGTCCCCAATGAAGGAGCTAGAGAAAGGACCCAAGGAGCTGAAGGGGTTTGCAGCCCCTTAGGAAGAACAACAATATGAACTAACTAGTACTCTCAGAGCTCCCAGGGTCTAAACCACCAACCAAAGGGTACACATGGTGGGACTTTTGGCCCCAGCTGCATATGTAGCAGAGGATGGCCTTATTGGTCATCAATGGGAGGAGAGGCCCTTGGTCCTGTGAAGGTTCTATGCCCCAGTGTAGGGGAATGCCAGGGCCAGGAAGTGGGAGAGGGTGGAGTGTCGAGCAGGAGAAGGGGGGAGGGAATAGGGGCTTTTTTCGGAGGGGAAACCGGAAAAGGGGATATTACTTGAAATGTAAATAAAGAAAATATCTAATAAAAATAAGCAAACAAAAATAAAATAAAATAATATGAAGGAGCTGTGGTCTCCAGGAGGGGTAGAGGAGTGGGGCAGGGGATGGAGTCACTTCATGGTCACCACATAGTAACAGAGGGGATATAATCTGAAGTTTCCCAGGCTAGGATGCAACTCAGGAGCTGGTAAAGTATTTGTCTAGCAGGCAATAAGATCCCTGGACTCAATCCTCATCTGAAATAGAGCTCGGTTGGCTGATTGCTAGCTTAGTGCCAACAAAGCCTTAGGCTGGCTGGATCCATAGCTCTGCATAAAAGCAGGCATGGTGGCTCATGTCTGTCACCCAGAACCTAGGAGATAGAGGCAAGGGATCCAAGACCCAAGATCAATATAGGTCATCCAGTGAGGCAGATGAGATTAGAGAATCGAGATCAACTAAGCTGGACATAGTGGTACAAGGCTGTAAATGCCAAGTTCAAGGTTAGTCTGAGTCTCATGATGAGTTTGAGACCAACTAAGGCCCCTTAGTGAGACCCTGTCTAAAACATAAAGACAGAAGACTGCAGAAATGGTGGAGAGTGGTCTGGCATGCATGAGGCCCGGGATTTAATTCCCAACACCAAAGGTGGGGAAGAGTCAAAGAAGAAGGGATGGAAGAGAAGAGTATTAAAGAGGAGAGAAGAAAAAAAGGAGAGATAAAAAATCAGAACTAGTTGAAGCAAATGTAGAGATCAACATTAGGCCTGGAGACAGCTCTAGAACCTAGAGGGGACTCAGAACCAGGAGCTAAGGGAAGAGAGGTGGTAGGGCAGGGACTGAAAACACATGACAATCAATAACAGCAAAGCTGTCACCACAACAATCATCCCCAACATAGCAACATGCACTTATTCAGCATTTTCCTCCAGGTACATTCTATGAGCCTTGTTTTAATACTTCACTAAAAGGGTAAATGCTCTCGCTACGCTAGCAGGCATGTCAGCAGACACAAAGTGCACAAGGGCAAGACCAGCTCTTGAGCCCAGCCCAAGGCCTGGCCGGGCGTCCTCAAGAGATAGCAAGAGTACAGAAGGAAAGAAATGACAAGCTAACACAGATGTTATGGGGAATCCCCAGGATGTCCTTAAACTCCATATTCATGAATGAACTAGGAGTAGTATTATTGTTATCTTATTATTATCTTCTTTTCCAAATGGTTCCCTAAGCAATTATGTAAGTTAAAAAATAGTGTCTGGAGGAACCTGAGCTCCAGGACCCTCATGCTTCTTAGACACTGGCTTCTATTTAGCATCTTTATTGGAAGGCGTCAACACCACATATATAAAGTAACATCTGGAATAGAGCTCGGTTGGCTGATTGCTAGCTTAGCGCCCACAAAGCCTTGGCCTGGATCCGCAGCTCCTCATAATCCTAGCATAGTGGCACAACACATCGGAGGTAGGGGCAGGAAGATTAGCATTTTGAGGTCACCCTCAGTTACATAGGGATTTCTAGGCCAACCTGAGCTAAATGAGGCCCTGCCTCAAAAAAATTTTTTTCGCATGGTTTCCACTTCATACATGGAACCTGTCTACCAGGCTATGCAGTCCAGAACTATTTAGAGACACAATCTCTAGGCTGTACTCTCCAACCACTGAATTGTTGATCTGGAAATAAAAAACAAGAGGACAACAAGAGGAGTGCAGTTTTGACAGTGTCTAAGTATAAAGCCAAATAAGGTCAAGGTCACAGCAGAAATCAAGCTGTGCCTTTGAATATGCTTAGAACTGCCGGTGACAAGTGTATTCGCCCGAGCGTGCGCACAGCCAAACAAACTCCATGGGCGGGTTACGGATAGTAGTGTTGGTTTGGACGGAAGAAGTGCTAAGGTCCTGTAAACTACATATCCAGTTTAAGGGTTTGAAAATAAACACAAAACGAACACAAGGAGAGAAAGCATTAAAACACATGTAGTCGGGAGTGGAGATCGCCGGAAGGAAGACAGAGCAAGCCCGAGTTTAACAAGGGCAGAGCTGGTTCTTCATCGAGTTTTAAAATGATTGATAACTTTTGAGAGAGAATGGTCGAGACAATTATAAAATTATCTAAGCCTAGAAAAGTAGGACCACAGCCAGAGTTAGTTGTCTGTGAGGATGTAAGGAAGCTGAGGCAGGAGAATTGCCAGTTCTAGGTCATCCTCATCAATTTATAACAAGACTGGGGGTGGGAGGGGCACTCTCGGTGTAGCTCAGAGGCACTTCCCTAGAATACGTGGGGCCCAGTGTTCCCTACAATAACAATAACAAAAATCATCATTGGGAGTGCTAACCGTGGAGTATGATTACTGGTAGTGTAATGGTGAAAGAGTAATAATCAATGCTATGAATGAGTGGACTGAAATGCAGCTCAGTGGTAGGCTGCTTGCCAAGCACATACAAAGCCTTAGCTTCAATACCTAGAATTAAAAAGTACATACATTGTGAGTGACTTTATGCCAGTGAAATTTAAATAGATAAAAGAGAACTTATACTTATGTACAATTATGATGTACAAAATCCACTAAAAATAATTAGAATTTTTTCTTTAACCATAGTCTAATATATATATATATATATATATATAACATATATTATATGTGACATTATATGTAAATTATCTTAAAAAGAGCTAGGGAGATGATTCAGTTGGTAAAAGTGCTTGCTACAACAAATTGATGATCTCACTTCAATTCCTAGCCCTCATGTGAAAAGTTTGGTGTGGTCATGTGCATATCTATGGCACTGGTACTGTGCAGGACAGAGAAGGAAGGCCAATGAGCCTTCGGGCTCAGTGAAGACCCTATCCCAAAGGAATGAGATAGACAGAGATAGAATAGTTCACTTATTGTCCTTTTCCAGCTCCCAGCACATGCACCTGCTGCATATATAGGACACACACATCACACAACACAGTCTTATAAACAGACCTCCCAGGCCCAACAATTCCAACACATGCAACACAGAGAATTAATTTCCCTTACCTTTGCTGAAGAAAATATGCCCGTGTGAGAAGGAAAAAAAGAAAGAAAAGAAAGAAAAAAGGGAGCTAGCCGGCCTTGTCATGTGTGTACAATGTAGTCTCCTACCCCAGTGTTTCTCAAACTCCCTAATGCTGTAACCCTTTAATACAGCTCTCACGTGCGGTGATCCCTAACCATAAATTTATTTTCATTGTTACTTTATAACTATGATTTTGATATTGTTATGAATCATAATGCAAATATCTAATATACAGGATATCTAATATGTGACTCCTATATGGGTCATGACAGGTTGAGAACCACTGGATTCTAAGCAGTGCTGGGTCAGCTTAAACTGGTTGTAAACTTTTGCTATTCATCATTGTAATAGGGTTTTAAATATTTATAATATTTATTTTTACTTATTATGTCTATGTGTGTGTGGTTGAGGTTGGGACCCACAGAGGTCAGAAGAGGATGTCCAGAGTTATGAGCCACCCAACATGGGTTCTGGGACCCAAATTTGGGTACACTGGAAGAGCAGTACATGATCTTAACTGCTGAGCCAGCCCTCCGACCCCCTCACAGTAACATAGTAAGGGAGATTACTCACAAGACTGTGAGCAGTCACACAAAAATGTCTTTTAGAATGCAACAGTAACACATGATGTGGAGGCAAGAAATAGAAAACTAGAAATAGACATTTCCCTACATTTGAAAAATTACAAAAATCCAAAGCAAGCATCATACTTAGTGGTGAAGTGATGAAAGAATTCTTCATGGTCAACAAAGCAGCTATCTTTATTTTAGATTGACTTTTCTGGGAAAAGTATACATTATAATGTATATTCATGTATACATTATAAAATTTCTTAAATCACAAATAATGACATTTATAAACACTAAGGAAAACTAGAAGTTACTGAGAAGAAACAAAAACTAGCAAGATCATTATCATTATGAGAAAAACTGTCACCTTTTAAAAATGCAATAATCATGAAGTAATGTGAATTTAAAAAAAATCTAAGTTGAATGGGCATGGTAGCACTCCCTATCATTTTGTTTGGAGGTTTGCATGATTTTTGTCAGTGGTACTAGGACTTGGCCCAATACATCTTGTGTCACTAGGCAGGCTCCCTACCACTGGCTTTCATATCCATTTCCAGGCCTTTTTTACTTTATTTTGAGATAGGGTTTCACTAATTGGCCCTGGCCTTAAACTTGTGACCCTTGGTTGTTGGTCTCCTATCCTGAAACTTGCTCTGTAAACCAGGCTGGCCTTGAACTTACAAAGAAATGCCTGTCTCTGTCTCCTGAGTATTGGGATTAAAGGCATGAGCCACCCTGCCCAGTTTCTGTTTTGGTTCTTAATAAATTTTTGTTGTTAAAAAGCACAGAGCTGGAGAGATGGATGAGTAGTTAAGAGCCTGCTCTTCCAGAAAACCAGGGTTCAATTCCCAACCCAAGTGAAGACTTCCAGCCCCAAGGCATCCCACGCCCTCTCTAGCTTCCTCAGGCACGGCATGTGCACTGTGCAGGCAAAACACCCATCCACATAAAATGAAAATGAATAGATCTACAAATAAAGTACAACTTACTAAAGAATAAACCCTCTTTTTAAAAGATAGGTCTCAGCCAGGCAGTGGTGGTGCATGCCTTTAATCCCAGCACTTGGGAGGCAGAGGCAGGTGGATTTCTGAGTTTGAGGCCAGCCTGGTCTACAGAGTGAGTTCCAGGACAGCCAGGGCTACACAGAAAAACCCTGTGTCGAAAAAAACAAAAAACAAAAACAAAAAACCAAAATAAACAAACAAAAACAAAAACCAACAACAACAACAAAAGATAGGTCTCTATATGTGGCTCCAGCTGGCCTGAAATTAAAAGTGATCCTCCACCTCCTAATTTCTGGGGTTTCAAGTGTGTGACAAGACCTCAGTGGAGAAACTCATAAAATGTGGGTTCTGTTGTTTTGTTTAATGGGTTTTGTTGTTGGGGGAGGGGAGAGGAGGGGAAACAGGTCATCAGGGAGAGGAAGGGAAAGGAAAACAAAACACCAGCAGCTTTTCCACAGGAACTGGAACATTGGCTTTGAAACATCTGAGAAAGAGCAAAAGGCCAGAGATGAACCTGGGGTGAGCCTAGCACTCAGAAGGTGGAGACAGAAGAATCAGTTGTTCAAGGCCTTCCTCAGCTATAGAACAAGTTCACAGCTAACCTGAGAAAGTAACTTAAAAAGAAAACAGTCGATTTGTACAGTGTCTGCAGCTCACCAGGACCACTGATGCTGCCTCCTGGGGATTCCCAGAATCTCCTCACACTGTGAGTCCCAACATACACCATGCCGAAATTGATTTAAAAAAAAAAAAAAAGGTTTAAACCATACAAAGCTAAGCAATGTCTTGATAAGCAACCTCTCAGTATGTGAAAAAGAAGAAATGGCTAGCAAACCAGAAAGAAATGCTTACCAGGCTTCAGACAGACAGGCACACTCTTCCAAGACCAGACCACTTCACAAGTGTAGACAGGAGGCCATATGCCTCCTGGGCTTAACTATTTAAAAGAAGCATAGAGGCCACTGCTCTATTTCACTGAGTGATGCACTACACCATTCTAGGCTCAGCAGCTCAGTGGTAGAGCCATTCCCTCATATGGACAAGGCCCTAGGTTTGATATCAGTACTGCAAGAAAAGAAAAAGCCATTTAAAATATGACTAAAAATTGATGGGGCTGGAGAAACGCCTCAGCGGTTAAGAGCACTGGCTGCTCTTCCAGAAGACTTAATTTCTATTCCCAGAACCCACATGGCAGCTCACAACTGCCTGTAACTCCAGTTCCAGGGGATCCAACATTCTCACACAGATATCCATGCTGGCAAAACAGCAGTGCACATAAAAATAAATTATTAATTTTTAAAGAAGAATTCAGATGTGGCTGAGAGGATGTATCTCAGTGGTAGTTGCTTGCCTGGTGTGGACAAGGCCCTCGGCTCACTCATCAGGGCTGTGAGAAAAAAAAAATAAAGATAAAACTATAAATGCATAGAAACAAGGGTCCTGGAGATGTTGGAGTGGCAGCCATGGCTCTCTTCAAATGACTAGATGTCATCTTTTTCATCCCCTTTTTTCTGTAGTTTCTAATTTTCTACAGTGAACACGTATATCTTTTATAATCAAGAAGAGGGGAAAAAAGTACTTTGTTTAACAACACAAACCCCTAATTTCAAAGATAAACACCAGGCAGTTGAAAGAAGACGGAAAAAAAAAAAACCCACTAGGTATAAAAATAACTTTCCCTAGGTTTGATCCTCAAACAGCAAGCCACAATCTCAGGAACTCTTTCTCCCTTGAGCTTTTCTGGGTCCTGTGTAAGAAAATTGGGCCAAATGTGCCTGCTGGATTAGATCGTTCCCTAGGCAGGTAGAACAGAGAAAGCTTTCGTGCTTTTAAGGAAAAGGCACACCGGGCCTTATTTTTAGATTTACTGTAATTCCGTCTCCTAAAGGACTTAACAGCCAAGCGAACTGGGAAGTTGACTCCTCCTTTTCAGGCATCATAAGTTGCCCTTGTTATTGTTGTTGGTAATGGAGTGAGTGAATGAGTGTGTGTGTGCACATGTACACATGCATGTGTATGTGTCCATGTGTGTGCATGTATGTACCTGTGTGTGCATATATGTGTGTGCATGTGTGTCCGTGTGTGTATCTGTGTGTCTGTATGTGTGCGGGTATGTATCTGTGTGTGCATGGGTGGCGTGTCTGCCTGTGTACGGAGGAGCGTAATCTAGCTTTATCACAGGCAGAATTCCCTTTAGCTTATCTCACTGTCTACACATCTCTAATTTGGTCCTAGCCCCTTTGTTGGCCTCCACCAGACACCGGATCCTTTGTCGGGAGATTAGCATCTCAAGGACTGATGCTGACAGCAGGGGCCATGGTCAGCTGAGATGCTAGCCCCAGGATGTAGATACAGAAGCCAAAAGATGACCTGTCTGAGCTTTGTCAGAGACAGGGGCCAACACACAGGATTGAACACCACAGGTCACCATTGCTTTCCCTGTACCTGGCCTCTATCCCTCAGCCTCTCTGTGGTGTCTCACCCAAGAGAATGCCAAAAGCCAGGTCCAGTGTTCCATTTGGAACTCCTTTACCATCTTCTGTATAGAGTG
>JADRCD010081130.1:0-15276 GCA_019843815.1 Montemys delectorum | reverse complement strand
GCCAGCATCTGCTGTCACCTGAGTGTTTGATCTTAGCCATTCTGACTGGTATGAGGTGGAATATCAGGGTTGTTTTTAATTTGCATTTCCCTGATGACTAAGGATGTTGAACATTTGTTTAGGTGCTTCTCAGCCATTCAGTATTCCTCAGTTGAGAATTCTTTGTTTAGCTCTGTACACCATTTTTAATAGGGTTGTTTGGTTCTCTGGAGCCTAATTTCTTGAGTCCTTTGTATATATTGGATATTAGCCCTCTATTGGATATAGGGTTGGTAAAGATCTTTTCCCAATCTGTTTGTTGCTGTTTTGTCTTATTGACAGTGTCCTTTGCCGTATAGAAGCTTTGCAATTTTATGAGGTCCCATTTTATCAATTCTTGATCTTAGAGCATAAGCTATTGGTGTTCTGCTCAGGAAATTTTCCCCTGTGCCCATGTCCTCTCTCCTACTCTTGGACTGGACACTCTCCCTGCACTCTTTGGCAGATGTCCACTAGCACTGTTATCCCCAGCATCATGCTGTTTCCATCAAATCCAAAACTTCATCTTCACAACTTTACAAAGTGGCCTCTCCAAGCCACCTAACATGGAGTTCATCCAACACTGCCATGAGTTGTCTGGCCTCTGAAGCTCTGTGAATCCTAGTATGAAGGATCCATGACTTCCTTAATCAGTGGTATCCATTCCATAGACATGATGTTATACTACCTTGGATGTTCCTCCATCAAAAAGTAAATAAATAAATAAATAAATAAATAAATACATAAATACATAAATAAGTAAATAGCCAGATTTTGCTAGTACATACCTTTTATTGCATCACCAGGAGGCAAAGGCAGGAGGATGGATCCCTGAGTTCGAAGCCAGGGTAGACTACAGAGGGAGTTCTAGGACAGCTTGAGCTACACAGAAAAACATTGTCTCAAATTAAACAAAAAAGAAAAAAAATTCAATAGTTTTCAATTCATCCTCACATAGTCAGTTCAAGGGAAGAATGTAGCCAACATCTCTGTCAAAGTATCTGCTGCTTTCGCTTCTAATTCAAGGAGTAAGAGAGTCTCCTTCCCCTTTGAAGAAGCTCACAAGCAGGTGCCCATGAACCTTAGAGCCTCCTAAGTCTCCACAGGAATGAACAGTCATGTGCTGCTCACAGAACACTATGGTTTTTCTAGCTGCAAGTTCCAAATCTCCCACAGTCCTCCCCAAAACTATATTTATCAGGATTGTCAGAGCAACAACTTCAGTTTCACTCCCAGTTTCAGGTTAGTTACTTTCCTTTTTGGTAGGATGAACTATTGTGACAGTAAGCAGTTTAAGAAAATGGTACAGTCCTGCTTACTGTTCTGTGGGGTGGATATAGCTGGCATAGTATCGTAGAGGAGGCATGAGACTAGCCTGGAAGCTGGGAAATAGATTGATCACATTTCATACACATACAAGAAGCAAAGAGAAAGAGGATAGGGATTGAAGCTGGGCTACAAAACCTCAAAGTCTGCGCCCAAGCAATGCCTCCCCACCCCCACCCCTGCTCCCAGCAGCATACTTTGTCTAGCAAGGTTTTACCTTCTCAAGGTTCCATGTCCCAATCGGTATCCCCAGCTGTAGACCAAGTATTCAAATCTGAATAAGCCTTCTGAAATTGAAACCCAAGATACCAGACTCAGAGCTGCAAATATGAGCCTGTGAGGCTAGCAGCTCATATTCAAACCACAAGATCCACACTCTTCTCTCTACTTCATATATTCTTGGTTGTTGCTGATAACCCACTAAGTCTATTTAGTGTTATATGTGCATAGGGGTGTAGAGATGTGCATTGTAGCATGAGAAGCCTGAGAGTGGTCTGATCAACAATGAGGAGGAATATTCTCCATCTCTCAGCAGCTGTTAACAAGAGCCAGTACTTCCACAGCATGACATTAGCTTAGGAAAGGACCTCCTCCACCTAGGCTTGAATTTTGCTGACTAGATCTTGTGCTTCATTTTACGATAACAGTGTTACTGTCTTCTCTTGTAAGGTGTTGCCTTGATGAGGGTTGATAAGATGTTCAATTTAGGCTTGATCACACAAAATCTCTTACTTTTAGAAGGTGGAGTTTTTATATCACCCTGGAAAATATGGTTTCCAGGTAAAAAGAATTTTAAGTGTTTTTGTTTTTCTCTTCCTTTTTAAATTAAAGCAATTAATGTAACTATGTTAAAAGGTTACATTTCTTTTGCCATTTAGATGTTATTTAAGAATTACTTAACTATAACCTGCCAAAATCTATGTTTACACACATTTAAACATGTGTGCACTTAAACACACAAACGTATCAGCCATGTGCCTACAGAAGAAGCCCTCTGCAACTAGAAGGTCTATGAACTCAGCTTGCAGTATATTTCTCACAGGAGAATCAATTCTCCTATTTTTAACCTTGCTGTCGTCCTTTCCTCTCCAAAACTGATGTGTCCATGTAGTATATGGAGAACAAATGATAACTTTATTAATTCAGAACTAACAACCTTAAATGTAAAACAAAACAAACTAACAATTCACCACATGGGGGTGATAACTGGTATAGAGCAACAAGAGACATGAACTCTCAGTAGCTCTAAGGATGAGAGCCAAGGGTCCTCCCACAATGTTACCACTATAATAAGTGTTAAAACAATTGAAGTTGACTGGGTCCATGTGCCTAGGAAGTTGGAGAAGCAGGTTTCAGAAGCCATGGCTCTTGGAGGCTAGAATCAGCAACATGAAAGAATTCCTGTCTATAGCCAAAGCATAGATTTTCAGAGAGTGAAGCAGGAATGAATCCCCCTGCAGCAGCAGGGGGAGTCTTTGAAGCTAAAATAGTGGGAGCCCAACCAAGTTCCCTGAATGAGACAGAAGCTGCAGGCTCAGAAAGCCCCCAAAGAGCCTGTCCCCAGCGTATCTGGAAGACAATCCTCTTCCTCCTCTGAATGAATCTTAATATCCAGAGTGTGCACACATTCTTATAGAAAGGCAGTTGGGTTCTGATTGGGTGAGTTGGAATAAAACCCAGGAAAATCAGCTACAAGCCGTTAGGCTTAGACAGGGATGAGAAGGTATCTGAGCCATGTAAGAATGCTTCTGATCAGATCCTCGAGTTAGGTAGGAGGCAGGTATTTAGCTGTTGGTTTCCAGTTGCTGTGGGGCATTCTGATCAGTTCGCCTTCCTCCTCTTGTTTTCCTGCTGCTGTCTCTGCAGATCATCCTTAGCTACTTTCAGACTACAGCCTGTTCCTTGCCCCTATGTGTCTAAGGACTCTCCATGTCCATTTGTCTTGCTGTGGTTTTCACATTTCCTTCCAGGTTGCTGTTTCTCTGACAGCTGAGAGCATCCAGTCCATCCTGGCGGCAGGCTTTCAGATGCAAGCCACCACCTCTGGCTCATTTCCCTGATGCTTGACTTCCTAGCTCTGATTCTGGAGTCCCTTCCTCCCCAATAACTGATATTGCTAAGATATTACCAAACATTTATGGCATAATATTGTTTTAGGAGATGGTCTATTTAGGACTCTGAGGAACAATCGTTTTAAGCTTTTGCTGGCTCTCTCTGGTGTCCAAGATGAATAGATTTACTCTGACCCTTGCAAGAGCAAAGGCCAATAAGGACTTGAAAAAGGATAATTACTTCAGAGTAAGGTGATAATTGTCTTGTGGTTGAAAATAGTGTCCATTAAAGAGATGACAGAAGATAAAACTGGCTAACTAAGCCACTGTCAGATGATAAAGAGTTGAATTCTATGTTAGAATTGTTGTTGAACTTTAGGTACATGAGCTGTCAGTGAAGGCTTTACATAGGAACTAATGTGATCAAGTTTGATATCCCATAAGCTAAGAGGGGCAGCATAGTTTCTTTTGCTCCTCTCATTGATTGGCGTTGAGACCATACTATAATGTGCATGCCCTTTCGAACTGCTGCCAGGGGTATTCTAGTCAGTGGTTAGCCACTGTGTAGGTCCGAATGGCGTTGGCTTCTCTGTCTGCTTCTCTGGTAAACAAAGTGCAGCACTCCACATTACACTGTCAAGAGCCAAATTGATCTATCTGCAGCTATCGCCTCCCGTGTGGGGCAACAACTGAACAACTCTGCAAAATGTCAGCTTTTGTTGTTACTCCATCCCCCTCTCCATTTCAGTCATGGTGCTTTGGCACAGAGGCTCACATCTCATGTCTGTTTGTGCAAGATTTTTTTTTCTTTCCAAAATTGACATCTTGCCTCCAAACCGTCTTTGGGAAGCAGGGATCACCCTGTTGCTCCCTGCTGTCTGGGACTCACAGTATTTGCTTCCCCCTTCTTGATGACTTGCCCTTTCAGCATCCTGATAAGCGGAGGTTCTGGCCATGCCTATCTGGTTACAGACACTATGTTGAGATCCCCTCACCAGCTGGCTAGCTATATTCACTTAATTAGTTCACAGCCCTGTTTTCAGAATACCTTGCTGGGCGCTATCCCAGCTTACAAAATGCCCATCTCAGGCTTCCTTGAGGATATCTCTCCTCAGAATGGAAAACAAAATCAGATCCTCTGAGGATGAGCAGTACTTTTCACATTCATCCTCCTCCTGGGTAAGCTGTATTTCTTTTACTTGTGGCCACAGATTCTGTTTATGGTGGAAGGAGAGACGAACATCCCAAAAGGTTTCCTCTTACCTCTTACACATGCACATGCATTTGGGAGTCATGGACACATACAAAAATATATCAGTTATAAAAAATAAATGAATTCTAGTGGCTGGGGAGGTTGTTCAGAGGTCAGGAGCACTGACTGCTCCTTCAGAGTACCTGGGTTTGATTTTCAGCATGTAACCATTACCTCACAAACCTCCAGTGACTCCAGTTCCAGGAGATTCAGGTCCCTCTTCTGCTCTCTGTAGGCCGGTCACATGTTTGGGGGCACAGACATACAACCAAGCAGAATACTCACATGCACATCAAGTAAAAAAATAAAAAGTATATATATATATATATATATATATATATATATATAAACATTAAGAAAGGTTAAGTGATGCTGAATTGCATTTCTTGAATAGTAAATAAAGTCTGCTGTACTATATAAAAACACCTAACACATAGGTGTTTTATTATCTCTCATTTGAAACTCAACTTAGAAGTTCAAAGGTACTTTGATTGTTTCCCCTGTAGGAATATAACTAAAATCATGTATGGACTTTAGATTTTGCTTATTCAGAGATTTTAAGTCAGGCATTGTGGCACGTATCGATATTCATGGAGGTTAAGATAAGATGATCATTAATTACAGTCAGGCTTGGGCTACAAAGTTCAAAGCCAACCGAGATTATGTAGCTAGAGCCTATCTCAAATCAAAATTAAGGAAAAATAAATAAAATTACTTCAGAGATTTCACTGAGATACTGTAGTGTATTTTTTCCATCCTTCCCTTTAACCCCTGACAGATTGAAATGAATCCATTAAGTCTGAAGTTGTTCCTATGTTCCCATAACCTGCTATCACCATGGAAACTTTATTATTTATATATTAGCATTCTTGGATCTGCCTGCACATCTCTTGTTTCTTTTATTTTTTGTTTGTTTATGAAATTTCTTTCACACTTCATTTTCTTATAAGCCTTCCTGATTTCCATCCTTGTTTTCTTAATTAATTTGCCAAGTGGCATTAGTATATGTCCTTTCAGAAAAAGCACTGTGGTAAGATTCACTTTTTTTAATTTAACTTTTTGAGTATTTCATATATGAATAGTACTGCATTAAATCATTTATACCTCTTCTTCTCTACTGAATTCTCTGAATTCCTGTCAAATTAATTTCCTCCTTTTATCTTATTTCTACATATTCATATACATATACAAATACATACACGTGTATATATATGCACATATGTGTATGTACATATATGTATGCATATTTGTAAATATATACATAGTATGTGAGTGTGTGTGTACAAATAATTTTTAAAAGGTAAAGAATTTGACAGGAATTTGAGGAATTCACTAGGAATTTTTTGTATATGTGCATGGCATGTGTATGTATGTGTGGTGTATATGTTTACATATGTACATTTAAATCCTGGCTGCTGAGTCTGGTGTATATTTTGGGGATGAATACTTACAATGAGATAATGTATCAGGGAGCTTGTACCCATGGAGGCTAGATTCTCCCTCTCTGGGCATCATTTATTATCTTTAACTCTTCATTTTGGAGTAGGACTTTGTGGAGTTTTCTTTATTCATATTTGCATGTCAATAACTGTTGTCCTTGTGTATGTCTTGTTTAGGCAGCATGACTGCACCTTTTCTGTCATTTAGAATGCATTCTCTGACTACTGCCTTTTGCAACCTTTCTGTCCCTCTTCCATGATGTTTCCTGAGCTTCCAGAAAGAGTTCTGTTGTAGATGTATCCTTTAGGACTGATCATCCACAATGAGTTAAAACTACTGCCCTCTATTGAAGTTATTCTGTAGTTTGTGTATATTTGTGGAGATTCACTTAAATTTCTTGAATGTCTGCATGATCTCAGTTGTTATTTTAATTTAATCTACTAGGTCATGTCAAGTTTAGTGCTTTAACTTTAAAATCTCACCAACAGTGAATATGGCTCCTTTTCCCCATATTCTCCCAAGCATGGCTTGTCAGATGTTTACTTGATTGTAACCATATTGACTAGGATAAGATGAAATCTTAGAATATTTTTAATTTGCATTTCTCTAAATATTAAGGATGTTAAACACATTGTTTCAAAGGTATTTATTCATATTTGTTTATCATGTGCATGCCTGTGTGCCTGCTTGAATTTTTGTGCTGCAAATGCCTGCAAGTACCCCTGGAGTACAGAAGAGGGCGCTGGATCCAGTGGAGCAGAAATTATCAGAGGTTGTTATATGCCTCATGTGAGTGCTGGAAACAAAAGCCGGGTTCTCAGAAAGAACCCTAAGTGTTCTCAACTGCTAAGCTCTACTCCCAGGCATTATTGAACATTTTAAAGATATTTCTTCTTAGCCATTTTCATTTCTTCTTTGGAGAAATAATTCTTCTGATACACAGCCTGCTTTTTAATTGGGTCATTTGTTTTCTTGACATTTTGAAAATTATTTATATATGGTGGGTATTCATCATCTGTCAAATGTATAGCTAGCAAAGATTCTCTCCCACTCTTTGTGCTTCTGCTTTGTTCAATTAACTGTTTCATTTTTCTGAGGACCAATTGCAAATTATTGGCCTTAATTATTTAGCAAATGAAATCCTATGTATAAATGTCTTTCTTACCCCTATATCTTGTAGAGTACTTCCTATATTTTCTTCTGGAAATCTTAATGATTTTGGTTTTACCGTGAAGCTTTTGATCCATTTGGAGTTGAATGTTTCTTTTTCCAGGATGATGAACATATTTCTAATATTTTCCCCCATTTGGACATCCAGTTTTCCTAACAACATTTGTTGAAGATCATGTGCTTCCTCCAGTATGTATTTTTGACATCTTTTTCAAATATCAGGTGTCCTCCAGTTACATACAACTATGTTTAAATGCTCTGTTTTATTCTATTAATCTTCTTATCTTTCTAGTGGCAGTACTATGCAATTTTTATTATAGTATCTTGGTAATATAATTTGAAATCTGGCATAGTAATCCATTCAATATTGTTTTCTTTCTTTCTTTTTTCTTTCTTTTTTCTTTCTCTCTCTCTTTGCTTCTTTCTTTCTTTTTCAAATTTGCTTTAGCTTTTAAGACTTATTTAGAAGTTTATGTGAATTTTAGGATGTACATGTCTATTTGTGTGAAGAATGTGACTAGAATTTAATTAAGATTATATTAGCTCTAAATGGCTTTTGGTAAAATGATCATTTTCATAATGTTAATTATATGAGTTCAAGGACATTGGAGAGCTTTTTCTCTTCTAGTGTCTACATCCAATCTCTTCTGAAATTTGAAGTTTGCTCTGTAGATGTCTTTCACCAGGACAATAGATACAAGAAGACAATGATCAGAGCTAGGACTGGGACTGTGGAGATGGCAGGAGAGGGTTTGTTCCTAGGAGAGTTCAATATGGAAATAGGATGCAGGTGTATTAACACAGATGGCCCAGGAGTATGAGCATGCTTCTAATAGGGAGTTTTTGAGGAACTCACTAGGGAGGGCCAGTGTACAAGCTATGCTTTTGAAGCTAGGATTCAGAATGTAGAGGGGGCAGGGGTGAGCTTAGTTGTAGGGATCTTTCCAAGGATTATGTGTATGAGGCTACACAAGCAGGTCTAGGTCAGGAGTGTGGAGACAATAGGAACTGTATCAATTTTTGGTACATACATTTTCTCTCTCCTGATTCTAGAAACTGTTCTTTGTTTGTTTGTTCTTTTAATTAAAGTGCTTGTATTTTCCTCCTTGAACACAATTGATATGTGTTCAGTTGATATATTTGCAGATACTGGGCTTGATTTTCCTCTTCTGACCTGCTGGCACTGGTAATGCTACAGTGGAAATTGAAATAGATTAGTGAAGCTCTTAAGAATGACTGTGTCCCTGTGAAGTTTAACATCGAGATAACACTCTAGAAGTGTCTAGAGACGTATTTCTGTGAGGGAGTTTCTACACTGGGTTACTGGGCATAAGAAGGAACACCATAAATTTAGGCAGCTCCATACCATGGGTTTCAATTCTGGAAGGATGAACATGGGTAAAAACAACAAGACTTTGCCAACATCTATCACTTCCCTCTTTCTGTTGTGGACGCAATGTGACCATGTGACCATGTTCCTGATTTCATGTATCCTCCTTTGATGGACTGCCACTTCAATCTGTTTTCTAAAACAAACAAAAAATCTGAAAACCAACCCCTCTTGACTTGTCCTTAAATTACATTGTTGACACAAAATAGACATGATTATTCTTAGTATTAGGATTTCAGATACAATGTATCAACAGAAGTCTGATCCTTGAGGAGGACAGACAAACTGTCCAAAGAACTGTTCAGTAGATTTCCTTGGGTTAAGATTTTTTTCCCTTGCTTTCTTTGAAGAGCTAACAGAGTCTTTTCAATTTATCAGGACAGAGTTTCTGACAACAATACTTTATGCTTTGGAGAGTGAGAGTATTCTTACTATATCCCACAATGTATGGTATGATATTTCCCAATTAGGGTTGTTACCATCTAGGAAGGCTACAATCTTAAACTTCAGTATTGCAACATTGATTTTTCTATGTCAAAATCCTGAACTGTTGTTTAAATGTTGTCCTTCCTTCCAATAGCTTCAGACTTGTCCAACCATCCTGATAAGCCAGTCAGGATCACATAGTGCTAAAAACACAAGCATTAGATGTAACCAGTGCATTGTAAAGATGAAGGGTAAATAGTTTCAGTCCTGCCAAGCAGAGCATATGGAAGGTCTAGTAACTGAAATTTTGACTCCTGGGTACTGATATGACCTTTGGTTTAAAGTAGAGGGGTAATGGAGGTATGAGGGCATGAAGTATGCATATTAACTATCTATGGTCAGGGTATAGTCTAGTTGATCAATGTCTTAGTTCTTGTTCTTCAAGGAAAGCTCCAAGAAATCATTATTGATGTTATCTGTCCTTTCTTAAGGAAACCAAACTGTTTCTCCTGACATTGATTCTGCTACACATGTAACATCACCACCAAGAGTAATTGCCCTGGCTTAGGTATAGTCACTCTTGCAGATTCTTAGTTGGAGACAGTTTAAGTCTATTTTTTAAAAAAGATATATGCTCATCTACTGCTCTTATTAATCCTGCTCCCCAAAGGTCCTTGATAAGAGTGGTTAAGAAGGCAAACAACTTTGATGATCAGAAGTTCAAGACATAGTTACTTAGGCCAGTGTGCTGAATAGTTCTATGTCAACTTGACACAAGCTGTAGTCAGCTGAGAAGAAAGAACCTCAATTAAGAAAATGTCTTTATAAGATTGGGTTTATAGGCATGTTTGTAAAGCATATTCTTAATTAAGGATTGATGAGGGAGGACCCAACATATTGTGAGTTTTGTCATATTTAGGCTGGTAGGCCTGGGTTCTATAAGAAGGCCAGCTGAGCAAGGCAAGAAGAGCAAGTTAGTAAGTAGCATCTCTCCATGGCCTCTGCATAAGCTCTTGCCTCCTGATTCATGTCCTATTTGAGTTCCTGTCTTGACTTCCTTCAACAATGAACAGTGACATGGAGGAGTAAGTCAAATACACTCTTTCCTCCTCAACTTCTTATTTGGTCATGGTGTTTCTTCACACAAGTAGAAACCCTAAGACAACCAGGTAGCTGTGCTTCCCTACAATATCTTTCCACTCCACCAA
Source organism: Montemys delectorum (assembly GCA_019843815.1). Lineage (NCBI taxonomy): Eukaryota > Metazoa > Chordata > Mammalia > Rodentia > Muridae > Montemys > Montemys delectorum. The sequence goes on along the minus strand of JADRCD010081130.1, from coordinate 4,995 downwards.
ACCCTAATGAATATGAAGTGTGTAACCATGAAAACATTACCTTCATAGAGCTGGCCACCAGGACTAAGAAAGACCTTAGCCTAGGAGAACATTTATTGCAAACAGTACAGACAAGCAGGGCTGGGTTCTTGCTCAGCATCCAGCCATTGCTTCTGTACTGTGTACTGATGTGTGTCTGCTTTGTCTGTATATAATTCATGCTACTTATTTATACTCACTGAAAAATTTTCAACATGTGCCTATTTAAAAATGCTTTTAAACTTGGGGTTTAGAAAAATCCCATTCTGGCCATCACATGAATAATAAATGTGTGTTTATTTGAAATTCTTGATGGTCCTGAAGACAATAGTCTTATTTATTTCTGAAAAGGATTGATGTTAGAAGAAAGATCCCTTGGGCATTAAGAAGACAAAACCTGCAGAAAGTACTTTAGTAAATTATAACTCTTAGGATAAAACATGACAATAATGATTGTTTAAGTAAAAACCAAAGCATAAAATTTCATATACTGTACATAATGTATTTTCAACTTTTCTATTTTCTAGTTTGTTTATATTGTTGGAAAAGCTACTGTGGGAGATTAATTGGGATATTAGAAGACATGAACTCATTTATTCATACCTAATTTGGTGGATTGTTTTGAACATGAGCTGTATATGAAGCAAACAAATAGCAATAGTGATAGGTGTTTATTGCCTGGTATGTGGCTCTTCTTATTGCTTTCTGCAGTTTGAGAGTAAGCAGTTAGACACACCAAATAATGAGTTAAAAATATGCCAAATTTATATGCTAACACATGGAAAAACTTGGAAAATTAACCCTGGTTATAAAGAAACATACTGGATGGGTTAACTGCTACACTTTTCCTTCTTTCAACATACCATGACTATATTCTAACACACTGTAAATGATAGCCTTATAAATTATTCAAACTTTACCAGCTTACAACAGTGAACTTAGTACAATGGGTGAAATGTACTAAGCACAGATACTAGTATAGTGGGTTAGGGGTACAGGACGTAAAGAGGGTGCATAATATTTAAACATCTCTGCTTGTTTCAGACAGGAGCCCAGCATAACTGACCTCTGAGAAGCTCCACTGAGTATGTTACTAAAACAGATGCAGAGACCCACAGCTAAACTTTGAACCAAGGTCAGGGACCCTCATGGAAAAGTTGGGGAAGGACTGAAGGACCTGATGGGGATAGAAACCACATAGGAAGACCAACAATGCTTACTAACCTGGACCCCTGGGAGCTCTCAGAGACTGAGCCACCAGTCAAAAAACATAGATGGCATGGACTAATATCCCAGGCAGATGTGCAGTTTAGTCTTCATGTAGATCCCCAACAACTGAAGAAGGAACTGTCATGAAGCTGTTGCCCCCCTGTGAAATCCTTTCCCCTAACTGGACTGACTTATCTGACCTCAGTGAGAGAGGATGCACCCATACCTGCTGAGAATTGATGTGCCAGGTGGGGGTATACACATGGGGCCCAACCCTCTTAGAGAAGAAGGGGGAGGGGGATGTAGGGAGGAACTGTGAGAGGGGGAACAGGACAGTGATTGGAAATTAACTGAGTAAATATATACAAATCTTTTTTTTTTTTTAAAGAACCTTTATTAAAGACTCTAACTCATCCTCCTATATGCCTAATTTAACAAATTCTGGGATTTTTCTTTCTTATCCATCACTATAGTTGTTTGTGAATTGGATAGTTCCTTTTTGGAATATGTTAGGAACTAACTCCCTCTGATGTCACATTAAACAGAACTTAATAAAAAGACAAAAATAAAAATAACAACAACAACAAAAATAAAAAACAAAAAAACCCTTCTCTGCTTGTATCCCTGTCCTTACGAGCAAATAAGGAACCAGGGACTCCCTTTTGTGTCACCTGAAGTACAGAACAAGGCTATCTGAAAGGCTGGCAGACTACCCTGCCTACAGGGAGGTCAGGAGTCTGATGTGTGTGTCAGGCAGCATTCTACTATTTTGTGCTGTGGAATCTAAGACACAAAGAATGATAGTTTTTCCTCATCTTTCCAAAACATTTGAAGTTCTGACTTTAAAATATTCTTCAGTCATATAACCACTTAATATGGCCTTCGTTGAATTAACCTCACAAGTATATGATCATCTAACTCAAACCCCCCACCTTGTGTGTTCATCCATCAAAGCACGTTTATTTGAAACTTTTGAGACAATATCTTAAGTGAATTAAATGTTAAAAATATGCCATTGACCTACAAATGTAACTTTGTAGTCAGGCAGATCACATTCCAGGTTTCAAACCCTTAAAAGAAAACCATAATCAAGTTATTTGCTCCCTCCCAGGGGAGCAGGGTAAGCTTTAACTTCTCTGGTATTAAAACTATGACAGGGACTTATGCTTGAAACTTATCTGCATTACCAAACATCATCTTTTCATAAAAATCTAAAGCTAATTTACTTGTTTTGTCTGAGATGGGAGAACAGCTCTCTCACTGGCTTTTCTTGTTTTAGCTCCAAAGTAGCAGGGACTGCAGACATACATCACCAAGCAACTTATGTTTTCCTGTTGCCAGGGTGAAATGCTAAAATTCACTCAATTATATATCTTGGCTTAAATACCACAAATAGAAAACACCATGGCTTTTAGTTTACATCTAGATTGCAGAATCTCTAAAATTATTTCCTGTTTCCTTCACTCTTTTCAAATTTTGCTATCCTGAAAATATATTATAAAAGACAATCTTTGGGGAAACCATATTTTCCAACACTTATGTTTAAATTATCCAAACTAAATGCAAGCCATAGGTGAATTACAATATTTTAAAGCTGGAAATAATTCAGTCACTGTCATATCTAAGCTGTATATTATTTTAGTTTATTGTGCTACAAGGAAAATACCTAGTATGCAGTATTTTCTAATAGGTCAATTTGAGCACATGCAACTCAGCATATGGGAGAGGATTCGTTCTCTGCTAAAGATGTTCCCTGGTGGACATTGCTAAGATCTTTCTGAGTCTGTATAGTAATATGCCTGTTTCTGATTACACAGTTTGCTCCTTGAAGGTATAATTGGACATCTATTCAAAAGATCTTTTCTAAGTTAAATTGTGATGCATAATTTAAATGTCAACTTGGTTTAGTGAAGGATCAACTGAGAAGAAAGTCTCAATAGAGGAATGATCTCAACTAAGGCTGTGGGCATCTCTGTGAGGGATTGTCTTGATTGACAATTGATCCAGCCCACTGTGGCTGGCACCATTTCCTAGGCTATATCACTAACTGTATAAGAATAAAGAATGATAGCTAAGCCAGCAAACAGGCAGTATGATTTTTTTAGTTCTGTTCTTGACGTGTGTGTGTGTGTGTGTGTGTGTGTGTGTGTGTGTGTGTGTGTGTCTAGAAGAATACAAGATCTAGAGGCACAGATGAATGTAAGCTGCCCAGTATGGTTTCTAGGAACCCAGATCCTATTCTCTGGCAAAGCAACAAATGCTTTTAAGTACTGTGTATGGGAAAGTGTGACACAATTCCTGCCCCTGGAGCATTCCCAAGCCATTGATCCTCACGCGTGCTGATGACTGCTGTTGCCCTGAAGCTGATCAGCTGTCTCTTCTTTTTATTTGCAAACACTTTATTTGTGGACTTTACTTCCCCCCATTACTCAGAGCTAGTTACTCTATAATAAAGGAAACAGATACAGTTCTCGAGATTGAGGAATTGAGGTGGTCATGAGGATGTGGAAGACAAGGAGCAGCCCTTCAACTTGGTCTTTGAAAGCATCTGAAAGGATCTAGACAACATTACCACAGAGGCCATAAAAGCCTACAAGGTCCTTTGTAGAAATAGTTCATTGCCAAACATGGCCTTGAATTTGGAATTATGAGGAGATACATGTACTCTCTGGCTGAATGACTGCTACAGTAATTAGGCAGGGTAAACTTGGGGACATCAAAACATGGTCTCAAGATAAAAAGGCATGGATAGGAAAAGAAGGAGTTTATAAAAAACAAGCAAATGAAATATGGGTTTATTTTATAGGAGAAAGGCTTGTATATGCTCAAGAAATAAATAGTATTAGAAAGAATACATGAGGCTCTGGAATTGTTAGGATAGAAAACAAAGATTGGAGACTTAAAATGTGATATATAAGCATTAAAATGTTAGTGCTTTGTTCTCCTGAAGGATTGGAGATGACAATTTAGATTTAAACTGATATTAGAGAGCTAGTTGATCTATGTGCATAAATTTTAAAATTTTGTAAGAAATTATTTTAACTTCAGTAGTCTATCACCTTTCTGTTCTTATATAAAAGTAGTAACTAACAACTTCTGTGTGCTGTACCAACAAACAGCAAGAGCTGTGCCCAACTAACTGTGGAGAACAGGCTGTGTGAAAACCATAAGGAAGTGGGATTTTGCTTTGTGCTTAGTTTCTGTTTTAAGGAAGCAGGGGTTAGGAGTAATGATCCAGAATTCATAAAATTTATATAAATGTAATGATTTCTAAAAATAATTAACAGTATTCAAAAGCTTCATGAGGTAGCTTTGTTTAAAAAAAATAAAGCTGGATTCAGCCTCTCTGGTTGGGAGAAGGGAAAAGAATGAGAAGGGAGAAGGAAGAAAGGAGAAGGAAGAATGATGAGAATTCTTTTTTTTTCCATATAACATTTTATTCCAAATAAAATGTCTAAAGTTTAGCATTATAACCCCAGTAGCTAATATAAAGCACTACTTAAGAAACATTCGTAAAGAATTAAAAGTTAACACAAAAAAGTTAACATTAAATTTTCCAAACACCTTTCTTTGCTTAGTTCTCTATAAAGTACACGTGAAGGGAACCACAATCCTAAACCTCTAAGGATCATGGGCGACCTGGCTCATCACTTCCTCAGTTTGTCCATGTTGAGAGACAGAATCAATCTAGGAGACGGTTTCAATTCAATCGAGGGGCCTACAGAGAAAGAAGAAGCTGATCAAAATAACTGTTTTAGTATAAAGATG